>NIUQ01001420.1:0-30898 GCA_002796945.1 Plectus sambesii | reverse complement strand
CCTGAGCACGAATTTTTGTCTCCTTTTTTAAATCATTTATTAACTGTTCATGAATAAAACTGCACGACGACTTACTCAAGTAGGAAGCCGCCTTCTCTTTACGCTGACTTAATGAGCAATAAAAAGCCAGAGAGCCCAGTTGATCCATGTATACTAAAAGCAAAGTTTGATTAAAAATTCTGTCGTAAATACTAATCCGCTTATTTTTTCTGAATCATAGCACGTCATAGCCACAATCTTTCGTTTTGCCAATGTTTCTTCTGAGTTCAATCGGTTCGTTGTAATTCTGATTAATTAGAAAGCCTGTAAGGTGGTACATGAGGTTTTGATTAAACTCTGCAGTTTAGGCGACGTTCTCATGGTGACGTGTTTTGTGCGAGATACAGATTTAAAGTTTAGCGCTTCCACTAAGCTTTCTTCGTATGGATAATGGAAAGCGCATAAGAAATTGTATGGAAATCTACAAAAGAATCTTTCAAATAGTAATCATGAACGAAACAGTGGTATATTAAATTATGGTTAAATTTAAAATAATAATTGAATATACTTGAAATAAGACTAATATTCGGTCGGGGTTGGAATACATCGCGAGCAGAAATTTGGAGGTAACATCTTGGAATGTGATTTACGTATTGCATGGAGCAAGGTGCTTGCAAGCCAGGTGGTGTCAGGCATGCGACGGCCGACCGCATAATTTACTGTCGCATCCAAAGTGGGCCCCTCTCTCGCACTGTTGAGGGAGGACTCCACAAAGCGTACCCTACTATTGTGGGACAAAACGCTCAGGAAAGGTGCTTGCAAGCCACCGAGCTGTAGCGATGCTCTAATAAGTCAGCAATGTATCCATAATTTAAATCGTAAAGCTTAATGACGGTTCTAGTCTACCAGCAGAGTAAGAATTCGAAACGCAAGTAAGAACTAAAAAATATATCGTATCCGCGGTTACTAGTTTCGTCGCCAAAGTATTGAGACTACATTATACTGTATTCCAAGACGGTGGGGTCTCGAAGCGATGAACGAAAAGATTGTGCGTGTGCCGTGAAGTGTGATGCGAAGTGCAGTTTTCTCGCATCTCGCACATTGACAATTAAAGGAATAGTCATAGTGTGGTGACGAAGGGAGAGTTGGCGTGGTTTTTTTTCTTTTTGACTCTCGGGTTGCAGATTGCCGAGAGCGAGCGTGTGGAGATAATCGCTTTTGCTTTTTCCCGGCATGGGCGGCGAATATCGCTATTGAACGAGCCGGACGTACTTCGTTCAGTCATGGTGTAGTCGAACGGAAAAGGACAAATCGATACCGAACAAGTGTCCATATTTGACATTGTCTCGTGCCAGCGCTTGTCCGCCTCTCTGTCTGTTTTCTTTCGCATTATATCGGCGGCTACGTTACCGTGTCTAATCCAACTCTGCTGAAGAAAGAAATCGACCAGAAGAAAGTTGGATATTTTCGTCATCAACGAGCAATAGTTACAGCTGCCACGAGCAATACAGCAACTGGCCTTTATTTCGCTATTTCACTGATTTGGTCAGCTAAGAAGAAAACGAGCGTCGCTTTCGTAAGCCCAAAGCATACTCCCTGTAAAGGACTGTGCGTCAGTATTATCACTGGATCGCTCAATTAAGAGAAGTAGCAATCTTCAACGGACAATATGAGCATGCTGCAGAAAATTCTGGAGCAGATGTACGTGGAGCCGGAGCTGTTGGCGCAGTTGGATGAAGAACAGAAGCAGGTGCTATTCATCAAAATGCGTGAAGAACAAATGAAACGCTGGCGACAGCGAGAGGTCGGTTGGAAGTGTTGACGTTATTACTTCTTCGAAATGCGATCTTAATCGTTAATTATTATAGGCCAAATTGTGTATTAACATCGCTGTACTAGGGGTGGAGATAAAATGAAATTTCAAGTATGAGATTTACGATGCGGGGTAGAGTCAAAATTTAACTTATTAAAATTACCTTCGATTTTCTTTATGCCATCACACTATTCGTGAAATGAACTGACATCATAGCCTGTTCAGCTGGTTGAAAAATTGTTTTTTTAATGTAGAAAGTTGCGAGAATTTCGGGAACGGAGAATATATAGAATTTCTCGTCGCCATTACAACTCGCTGTACTAAGACTACTTTCCCGACAGTTTTTGAAGAGCGTTCGCGCTTTATTACATTTTTGTATTACTTATATACTAATGAAGATTAGCCATCGTTACATTAAGCTTAACAGAAGAGCGTATTTAGAGAATAGGTCATAATTACACTCAACGCTCACTTAAGGCGTAAAGTATGGAATCCAGTGAGCTAGAAAATAACTCCAAGTGTTTTCGAACTATCTATCTGAGTTCTACTTTCGCTTTGATACAATTGCATTTCTTCGCTTGTAACCGTAGTGAACCTGTTTCTGTTAGTCAAGTTTATTTCAATGTTATTTTCTTATGTACATTATAAATCGCATGTAACGGTAACGGCTCATACCGGTTAAAATCTGTCGGTCACCATCTATCATTTTATATGATATTAGCTTAAATAAGAGCACTTTCCACATCAAGAAGGACATTTTCAAGTTTAATCAACCATGAAAACGTCTTCTTTGAATAAATATATCCTTGTGAATGTAAAATGATATAAATGTTTCCATAGTTAAAAAGCATATTTGCAGGAGGATTTGGAACGACAGGAGAAGTCGAAATCAGCGGCAAAGAACGGCGAGTTAAAACGCCGCGTGCAGTGGTTGTCGGGGGTTGATGGGAACGTGTGGGTATGGGTGATGGGCGACCACCCCAACGACAAGTCCATTGAGCAGATTCTCGAGGATGAAGCTATGCTGCAAGCCCGTCTTCTCGCCGAGAAAGAGCTCAAGACTCAGGAGGTATCCCATCTGTTCTTACTTGATCGTGCATGGCAACCGTTACAAGCTCGTCTGCGTATTCACGATTATTACGGCCAAGATAATAATATGCTACAGTGAAATTTGCTTATACCAGTAATTTTGGCCGGTTCCCCTGAATACCGGTATAAATGAATTTCGCTGTATTTCTTTTATCTTGGCGAATCTTCGTAAATATGAAGCTGAGGTTTAACTCGTTAATTTTACTTTTTTGTCAGCTTATTCTTAAGTTATTTCTCTGTAGGAGGCGCTGAAAAACGAACTCAGTCGGCAGGGAGCGGTCGTGGGCGAAAATGCCTCAACGGAATCTGCGTCCTTGCCTGCCAACTCCGTTCAAATATCGCTCTACGAAGACGCCAACAATTTCGTCGCCGCTTCGCCAGTTATTAATAATTCTTCTACTTCTACTGGTCCTCAACCCTTCCCAGTAAGGCCTTATTTTATTTAAATTTTGACTTTGATTAAGTTTACCTACTTGATCGAGTTTATGGTTTCAAGTAATATATTTCGTTCGGTATGTTAAGGGAGACTCATTTATTCACGTTAAAGAGCTGTATTCTTGAAGAATGTCTGATTTTGCAGTCATTTTTCATTAAAATTAATTCTCGCAGCGCAAAAATGAGCCCACTTGAAGGGGACTTATTTGTGAGAATATTCTGTACTATATTTCATCTAATTTATCGAAACTTAAATTCTGCAAACTGTATTTTTTTAAGGAAAAATTGACGATAATGCACATTTCGAGATATTTTTCGCGTCCAGATCTAGTTTTTTACTATATATATCTGGAACATGTTCACTTTGAGAAGGACACTACCAGCGCAAAGAGAACGTTATTAAAATCAAATCAATATGAAAAATATTCATTTTCAATTGAGAAGCGTCCATATTTAAGTTAAAATAGTACACATTAAAGATAAAGTAAACAAAGTGAAATTTAGAAGAATAAAACATTAAAGATAAGATCCATCTAAACAATAAAGCATTATGTCAACAAGGTAAACAAAACGTTATGAATATCTGTTTGATTACGTCGGGAAGTGTTTCACAACGGGTTGATTTAGGTGACGTCACTAGATGACGAGACGCGTCTGCTCAGCAAACTGCGAGAAACTCCCGTGGCCATCAGCGTCGAATCGATGGGTAGAAAGCCAATGACGGTTAGTCACGATTGTTTCTTCCCTGTACCTTTTTGCTGTTGCATTGGGAGCCCGAACGCCGCCGCCGCCACTGACATTGGCATTTCTCGTTTGAATTGAACAGGGCAATTTGCACCGCGCACGTGCCGGGACTGCCCGGTGGCTATTGGGGACCGAAACTAAAATTCCCTTTTTCTCTTCTTTCGGCGTTGGCGAATATCTTCTCTTCTGAGTCTTTTCTCTTGCAAAGCTAAACTCAATCGGCGATTCTCTTTGTATATGACAAATGATGTTGAATGTGCATTAGTACTACGCATTTTAAAATATAAGTCTCAATTTTCGAAGCCTATTGCTCTTTATTGCCTCCACGCGTGAAAGTAAAATTCAACTTTACTATAGTTAGAATGTATCATTTTCACTTTAATGAGGACATCTTCAAATCTACATGAACACTTTCCAAGTTATATCTTTATATAAATTGTCCGCTTTAATACGGAAAGTGTCACATTTGATTTTGAAAGTATCCTTATTATAGTGAAAATGGTATAAACATAATTGTACTGATTGTCAACGCCGAGGAAAACTGTTTCAGCGGCCGCCGCCACCGCCAGTGCCTTCGAAAATAAAGCTGCGTCCTGTAGCGACAAAAACAAATGCCAACTCTTCGACGGTCGATGATGATACTTTGGAGAAGAGACAGTCGGAAATTTATCAATCTATTAAAGAGGCGAGAGAAAAGATTGCACAAGAAGCCGAGAAGGAGGCAGACAAGGAACGACAATACTGGGAGGAGCAAGGTGCGTATTGTTTTATTACCGCATAGCTTAGAACACCGCTTAGCTGCCTGAATCTGGTTCATTTTTACGATATTTTAGGTTGTTCAGTAAGTAATTGCGCTTTGCATTTTTTAGATAGCCGTATATCTGCAAAAAATGATCTTCCGATGGCAGACTTTTTTGTTTTGTAGCCCATTTTCTTAGCTACAAAACAACAAAGTTTGCTACCGGACGACAATTTTTCGCAGAGATACGGCCATTAAAACAATACATAAGCGCAATTACTTATTCGACGACCTGATACATAGGGCCGGTTTCGTAATCATTTCCTAAGCTGTTCTCAAGTTACGCATTACATAAGCCCATCACGAAGCATAGCGCTGAGTAGCGCTATAAATTACTTAACTTTATGAAACAATTATGGAACCGATCTATAGTTTACGTTGATATGTTTTCAGAGCGGCGATCACGCGAAGCGGAGGCGGCGATACGAAAGATCGCGCAGAACGCCCGAGAGCAGCACCGCCAGCAGAGTTTGCGCACCTCCACGTCTATCTTGCCAGCGCTCCAGAACGCTTCCGCCCATACGTCTCTTCGCGACGCCATGTTAGTCCAATTTTTGATTGTTTTAATTTGTCGTGCGCGTTGAGGAGGTCCTCTAAGTAGGTCGTTAAAAGTCTTTTACAGCGCACTTTTTACGTTTATGTCGTCTTCATTCAACAGTCCTTTCCCGCTATTTCTGATTGCGCTTGGGCAAGAAATCGGCGCTTGGGCTATGCATACTATATCCGTTTTTTGAAAGGATAGATTCCAATTCAGAGATCATTATCCAAGTCAAATCAATACGAAACATGTTCTATATGAATTGGATAGTGTCCATATTAATTCGAAAGTGATATATGTGGCTGTACCTTTGTTCATGTACATGGAGTGGATCTGAAACTCTATTTGTCCAAACTTGTTGGAAGGAGTTCGATTAGTAGCTTGAGGCCTTGGCAGTTTTCTGTCAGCGGAAATGTTCATTACATCCGTTTGTTTTGACTGACATCTATTCGAGGTACTCTTCCTCAGATGATATTCCCGAACGCGCTATATATTGACGATTTGGAATAGTAAAACAGAGTAGAAAGCCTCATAGTTCTAGCTAAGCTGCAGGAGTCTTTGCGGAGTGCTTGTTCCTGCCATTTACACCATCAGCGCCACTATCGCACGCCTGTAAAGGGGGCTGGGAGAGTCCATTTATTTGTGAATGATCATTCATTCGTCTCTGTATACATTTGTGGGATTGGACCTCTATTCCCATCTTTCAACCGAAATCGCTCGTTTATCCGGTCGACGTAGGGAGAGGGCGGCGAAATGGCTGTGAAGGTCGTCGTAATTCCGGCCGAATGCCGTCATTGCAGTTCATTAAAAGCGGCGCGGAATTGCGCAGCCGACGCGAGTTTGACCATTGGCGCGCAGACAACGTAATTAACTACGTTCGGCGCGTCGCCGTGATTGTGCGCAACGCGTGGAAAACGTGAATCGCCGACGCTTTCCTTTCTTGGGGACCGTCGAATATTGTCCCACTTTGGTGGGGTGCTCATTCTTCTCGCATATAGTGGACACTTTAAGGTCAGGAAAAAGAGATCTCGCCACGCATTGTAGTTGGCAAAGATGAACTAGCTTTTCGATGATTGAACACCGTTTTTCACCGAGAATGATAGTCTTTTCTTGGTTTTTAAGCGCGTTAATTGATAGAAAGAAGCGCTATTGACTTTCGAAGCGGCATGCCTTATTTTATACTAAATGTTTTGTTATTGAACGGCAAGTTTTGATTATATAATCTCCTAGTTTCTTCTCTAGTTATAAAGCGCCAATGCATGAATATTGTTTATATCCGGTAAATGGGGTGCGGCAGGGTTTGACTGATTTATCGTTGCAAACGGTTACTGCCCCGGCAAAAACATAAGAGACGGAAAATTCGGGACCGACCAAGCCTGACCGCTCCAAGTGAATTACAGTTAAACGTGATACTGCCATAAACGAGTTCAACAGTAAAAATAATGACACTTTCAGAAAGAATCTACCGCGACCGCCGAAGCCAAAGTCGCGTCAGGCGATCATCGAGTGGTTTCAGCGCGATGAGCTGCCTAGGGGGACTGGTCTCGATCCGAAAACGCGCCTCGTGGCGCCATGGTTTCACGGTAAGATTTTTGCGCAGTCGAATGACGAACATGACAAATTACAGAAATGGGAGCGGGGCTTGTCGTACCAGGAATGTATTTCTAATTTTTTCACTTATGCATTATAAATTTTATCGGACTTTGAAATATGTACGGCATCTTTTTGAAGACCATAACCCATTTGTCCATCTATAGGATGGGCCACATAAGTGTTTACCGTTTGAAAATTTCGTCCAAATGAACGTCAGTCGCGTGCAGAACGCGACGAGACACTCAAACATACCTTGTCTATAAGGGGACAAAAAGAGAGCACATCTGCGCACAACTGCAAAACTCAATCGCTTTCAGGCATAATTTCACGCGAGCAGTCAGAGGCACTGCTCAAGTCACGCCCGACTGGCTCATTCTTAGTGCGGGTCTCGGAGCGAATATGGGGGTATACCGTATCCTACGTGTCGATTGATGGCGTGTGCAGACACTTCCTCGTGGAGCGAATACCCGAAGGTTATCAGTTCTTGGGCACCAACCAAGTCGTTCACGACCATCTCTACGACCTGATATGTTATCACGAGGTAATAAAGATTCGTTTTCTTGAAGAAATTCGGTCGTTAATATTAGACTGTATCTCATCATAATTTGACACTTTTGTATTCATATTAGTCAACCTTGGAGTCATTTTCGTTAAATCTATGTTCAATTAGAATGTGAGATTGACGAAATTGGATGCTACAGGGACGAATTATAGTGAAAGATTCCCTATAGTTACGTTTGGGGACCGCTTCACATCCCGCTGACCGAATCGGTGGGATGTCATTATTGATTTTTTGTTTCATTCATGCGCTGGTTATTACATCGCTGGTTGGTGACGCGGCTTCACCGTCTTCGCCTGTATAATAGTACGTCAGAGTGCATTTTTCTCTCATAAATACATTATATTAACTAAAATACTACTCTACCATCCCAATCTATTAGATTTTTGCTTAAATAAACTGTTTTAGACAGCTCCGATAACGGCAAAAGGAAACGAAATTCTGAAGACGGCGGTAGGGCAGTCGGCGAACGGCGGCATGTGCGACTACGACGACCTCATGAGCGCCAGCTTGAATCAGGTGCTTCGTTTCTGATTGGCCGTCACTTTTCTCCCCTTTTTGAATCAAGTCCGCGTGACGTCACTTTGGCAGAGCAGCTCCGCGCGGTTATACAATAGTTTTCGTGGTAGGACACGGTGCATTCTCGCTGCGATTTGTCGGAAAATACGATAATACGAAATAAAATGTTCGTCGTGTGTTGATACCTAAATAATATTTCGGGCGGTGCTGTGTTTTTTAAATTTCCTGGGCTCCCAGGGCAAAGTGGGGCTCGCATTATTGATTTCTTTTACGTATGGCACGCTTGACGTTTTGCCAAAGTGCTGTGACACGGACGATAATGTAGTCTTCCTACTTATTTGTTTTATTACCTTCTTCCTACCTTGTTCTACTTTCAATCTTCACCCATTGTTACGTCGATCCACGTTACTGTATTATTATTATTGCAATACTTCATTACAGCTAGGTAGGAGTGGATTCGGAAATATATGAAACGTCGCACCCCCCCCCCCCCCCCCCCGAATGCTATACTACTAGCGTTTTGCTAACAAACAAATAGGTCGATTTCATATAGCTTATTTTAGCTAAAGTTGTACTTTGCCAATATTCTCTAGCATTGCGTTTCGTACGACGTTAGCTGAAGTACGCGATATGAAACCGACCCGATATGACGCCCGATTCATCAGTGGCTTTGCGCACTTTTGCTGCATTTCTACGTCACTTTTGAGATGACGTCATTGTTGATTCTCTGCTTGACTTTTGCTTCCTACCTTTATAAGGCAAAAAATGGCTGCTCCGAAGTGCGTCCAAATTGTAGTCGACGCTTTTCCATTGCTCTGCCATGCAGTGAGTTGGTTGAAATGTGACGAATTTTGAGTCCAGTTGTTACGTTTGTTGCAAACGCAAGTGATTCTTGATGACGTCTTTTGCAGTGTCGGTGTTTTTAGTTTTGTTCTATGACTGCGCCTTCTGCGGTTCGTTACTCTCTTTCTCCATTTGCCCTTAAACTAGGCCGTTCCCTGCTTGCACTTATATTATTAGTGCTTTTTTGCGATCACTTTGTCCGGCAATGCCTTTCTTTTTGCGATATTTTTGCATTATGCAAGTTGTATTATTCGTTATCCTCTGGTCGCTGTTACGCTTTTCCGTAGTGTGATTGTGAATAATGCCTAATGATATCCGCTTTGGTGGTGAATTTATGCAATGTTTAGAAAAGATTATGTTTGGGTGGATGTTTTTTTCATCTGAGAAATCTTTTTCTCGCGCGATGAAAGCGTGGAGAGAGTTGCGTTTTCAGTGCAACCTCTTTCAATTATCTCTTTTATTTGCTGAGCAACTCTTCATAGACAAATGCTCGTTCCCGACCGCCATTTAGCCTCGCGTTATTTTGTGTTTTTTAATTTCTTTAGTATCAGCTTGCTCCTGGTCGCTCACTCGCATATTTCAGTTGATCTGTCTATCTCCATATATTCATCCCGTTCCCTTATTTTATCTGTACGAACTGTTGCGGACTCGACCCTTTTGCTGATCAATCAATCAAGTGCTGGAAGGTGCCGTTGAATTCGCTTATATGGCAAATATTGCAAATTTTCATGTGCTGTACGGTTCGGTCTAACAGTTGATAATCTGATAATATTATGCGCTGAAGGAACGCCACAGTATTGTTGGAAGAACCGGAAACTCGTTGCCGTTTACTATACTTCCACGATGTTAAATGAAGCGAATATAAAATACTTTTTAACTCGTGTATCGTATTTTGCTGGCAAACAGTACTTGGATATGTCATCCAAAGTTCTATCATACTTTCTTCTCAGCAATTGTAAACACAGATGCAGACTTTTTGGCAATTTACGATCGTCGATAATGAAATTGGGACGACGGCGTTCAATTGCTTTTATGGGGCAAATTTGGAGCATTTCTTCGCACCGGTTTTATACTTATTGGAAGTTCCTTCTCGCTAACACCATTAGTCGTATACCGTATTTCTTCCAATAGACGCCCAGGGCGTCTATTTTTTCAACCTACGCTTGAGGGGGCCTCTATTGGAGGGGGCGTTTATTGGAAGAAGTACAGTATGTCTTTTTATTCAGTGCTTACCTATAAGTTATACACCATTTCCACTTTAATAATAGCACTCTCCAAGTCAAACCAATATGAAAGCTTTTTTAATTGAAAATGGTACATTTTGTATCCGTGATCAGACTAAAAAGGAAAGTTATAAACCTATCTGGGAAGGTTAGGGATATCCTCTACTCAAGTTAACCCCCTATCTTTCCGTTTCTAGCGATACGTATGGCGTAGCGAATTCACCGAAAAACCCTCTTCGTATTTTACTCTGAGACATAACTGAAGAGTGAGCGTCGAGGGACCAAGTGAAAATGGAAGACGACGTCGATGAAGAATCTTTTCGCCGCATTCACGCGGTATGCACGCGTTTGCTCGACCAGAACTGCCCAGAACCGCTGTCGAAGCGAGTGAAGGAGCTGACTGCAGTACTACAGGACGTCGATGCACCGCAACTGCAGTCGATTCATTTGGCCGTCACTTATCCCCTTCGTCTGCTCCTACGCCGACCGAATCTCAGCGACTCCGACTACAAGGCCGTCCTCGATTCACTCGCCAACTTGTTCGATCGCTGTCGCATCGAGCAATGGTCCTCTATTCGCGATCTGCTCACCCAAATACTTTTTGTCATGTCACAGCATGATAAAGAGCTCGTTCTCGCACCAGCGCTTCGGTGAGACGGAATTTGATTGCTTTCCTGTGTAGTCACTTAGCTAAGGCATTCGACTTGTAACATGATCGTATCCTCAGTTGTTCTTAAGTTAACCAATACAGAACAATTTTAGATCTTTAATCGTCTTTTCTAATTTTGTCAATTTTTTGCATTTTCAGATGTATTCACTCGCTCTGCGTGGAGATTCAGGAAAACACGACGCTAGCGGACGAGTGCTATAATGAGGAGAACTTGCCGGCTTTGGGTCATCGCACTTCGGTACTGCTTCATGTGCTGAAGAACGAAAATGGGGCGCAAGGATTGGACACTCGACGTTTGGCCGCACAATGTCTGCTTCTCTCTGTTTCACCGCGAAGCCATGCGCTACCATCCATATCAGAGGTAGTTTTCGCCTGAACTAGATTATTATGTGTGATAGCGTTTTGGAAACGCAGTTCTAGCTTCAGGCTAACATAGCTCTAAGTATCACTTGTCTTACTTATGAAACAAAAAATTTGCCGCACCATGATTGACATTTATATTAAAACAATGACAATTCAGAATCATGGAATAGCTGGAACGGTCGCTTCGATTCTGCCAGGCATTCTCTTGGGCGCCGTACAGTGCGCAATCGCCGATTACACGACAAACCACAATCTCGTCGTCGACTGTCTCCAGCTGTGCGCACAGACGGTCTGCCTTGTTATGAACGACGTCGAGTACGACTACTGCTGTGGGAACGAGGAAAATCCGCCGTCGGCAAAGGTAGGCACAAACCTTGTTGAACCATATCAATGAGTGACCATTCTTATAATGCCCTCGTTTAGAGTGGTCGCTCGTTCCCCTCTTGAATACCCGTCTCATTTTATTACTCGCCTTCTCCGTTTTCTCTTTATATATTTCACCCAACTGTTTGTAACCTGAAGCTTGCTTTTACCGCTTCCCTATCCACGATTAGGTTGCAACAGTGACAAAACGTGTCCCTCTTCCCGACGCCCATTCCCTTGATGGAAGTGTACCAGGGCTGCTTCCGTGGTGAGGGTACAGGAGAGAATTGCTGCCTTCGTAGTCTTCAACTACATCCAGCAAGCGCTGTCAGTAGCAAGTGATTTTTCTTCCAGAAAGGGCTGCGAGTCGCTCAGACGAAAGAATGGTTCGCAACAACGGCGAATAATATCCAGAAACTGCTGAAGACGTTATGCAGTCGACTAGCGAAGGCCGATTCCTCGACTGTACGCGAGGCGTTGTTGCGTCTGCTGCTTCGACTGACTACTGAATGCGAACGCGCGCTCAGTGAAGCCATCGATGGTTGCGTCATCGACTGCGCTGTTTTGCTACGCAAGTCAGTTGTTCGTTGCTATGCTTACGCTCCACGTCTGTTGAGTAGTCGGTGCGTAATGGCGAAGATATAATCCATATTTCACGTAGTATTTTTTTGATTTACAGTAGATGTGCCGCACTTTAAAGGTGAAATAAATCTGACTTTAGTCAAACATCACGATCAGAAACAAGAGATCTCGCCAGGTAGCGTAGTTGGCAGAGATGAACTAACTTTTCGGTCCTTGAACACCGTTTTCACTAAGAATGATAGTCGTTTCTTGGTTTTTTACGTATGTTAATTGCTAGAAAGAAGCGCTATCGGCGTTCTAAGGTCTTACTCAATCTAAGATTTCTTGCTACTGATCGGCAGATTACGAGTATAGAGTCGATGGCAGGAATGAATATACGTATAAAAGCGGTGGTCAGTTGAGTGTAGTCTACTGATTTCAGCGACGCGTACGCGAGCGTCTGTGCATCCGCCGAGCGAGTGCTGAACGCGATCAAATCTTCGCCTACCGAGCGATCGCAGCGCTTGCGCACGAAGCTGACAGGCGCCGCCTTTGATCTCTGCACCAGGCTGCCCACGTTGGTAAGCGCTCCTATGAGAAGCATTAAAAAAATCTTAAATTTTTATTTCTTGTTTGTCTTTACCGGCCTTTTTTCGACCTGATTTATAATCGTAATTTCTTAATCAGTGACAAGAAAGGAAATGCTTGTGCCGTAACGATAAAGTTGATCACGGTACGTGCCAACCGAAAATGACCGATCGAATTTTCCCTTTAAACATGTCGCACTGAAAGATACGTACAGCGAAATTAGTTAATATCGAAACTTAGGGAGCCGGCCATAATTACCGGTATAAGCAAAGTATCCGTACAAGCGAAACCGGTATAAACGAAATCTCCTATGTGTTATGTCATATGACGCTATAGGTGCGCGCGCAGTCGTCCGATGGAGGGCGCTTGGCGTTGGACCAGCTGATCGGCGTGCTGACCACTCTTGGAAGCGATGGCATTCAGCTGTTCGGACTGTCGAGCGCTCATATGCAACGTCTCTTAACGTCGCTTGTTCAAATTATTCACTTTGACTACGGCCGACTAGCCATTTCTTCTTCTACCGACAACGGCACCACTGAATTTGGTTAGTCTTTCATACTTTTAGTTGCGATTTGGTGTACTATAGTTTATGTTATATTTTAGATGTCCTAAAGCGATTGCCGTTGAAATTCCAACTAGATGGCAGCCAGATTAGCGGTGTGATTGAATTACTATACCGGCACGCCGACCACGCTGCAAGTTTTATTCATTACTCGCCGTTCACAATCCTCAGATTTAATTCCTTATTCGTAGCCCTCTAAATGTCGCTAATAGCGCCTGGAATGCGTCTCATGCTTTTTAATTGCGAACTGTCTCAACACATATGTTGTTATGCACGATGCCTCAGAAATAATTAACCGCTCTTTCAGCCGAGCTCCTTTTGGGGTGGCAAGTTACTTGTGAGACGTCCTATAGTTAGAGGAGTGTGCTTTCCGTCTGACCGCGATATGTACGTCGTAACGCAGAAAAAACTGCAGCCGCAATCAGTTTTTGTAGCGACCTTTGCACCCTTTACAATCACATCTCCTATCTTGAGTTGTCTTTTCAGTAGTTGCACTCTCTATTGCGCTCATAGCGAAAATGAAGGCCTCCTTAGATTCCTCTTCGGTCGTATTGCTGATAGAAAAGCATAGGGTCGTACGTGTGCTGCGCATTCGTAGCGTGCGCTTCACGGAACTTTAGCAACCACAAATCTAGAGTATTCCGTACAGGCTTCTATATTAGTGCACTTATACAAAAATAGAAGTTCAGTTGACCTATCATTATTATCTGGTTGTTACTGGTGAATATCCTTTTGCTAATAAACCTGATGTCCCAGTGCATATATTTGCCAAGTGCGTCTCAGTGGTATTATCGAAAAATTTTCAGGTGTTATTTGACTACTTGCTCGAAGGATTCGAAAGTTCTTCCTCGACAGAGCTGGCATACGCTTATTTGCTGTGCTGCGCGTTGAAATCGGCAGGAAAAGAGATTTCGTCTCAGGATCACACCCTTATTCACGATGCGTCGAGGAGTTGCGTCGGTCGCCTGCAGACATTGCAGCTCGATTTGCTGCCGGTCGATTCGGCAATCAGAGATACCTCATTGGCGACCGGCAGGGACTCTGTGCTCGCCTGTCTGCTGTTGTCCGCTATTGCGCAGTGCGCTTTGGTGCTTACTACCGATTCAACCGTTGTACGTGTTTTATACTTACTCCTGCGATCCGGCGTACTACAGTGTAATGAGAGCAATGCATTTAAGTGTACAATTAGCTTTTTAATTGCGAAGGGCGCTTTGCTGCTCACGATCGATTCGACCGTTGTACGCTCTGCTATTTTCAAAAATAAACCTCTCCCTTAAATATGCGATTATATTGGAGATGGTCTCTTAAAACGGGGCTATCGAAGAGAGTACGAGAAAATCAGATCCATTTCAGTTGCTCGAGCTGACGCTGGACTGCCTGTATGCAGTATTAGAACGAGTAGCCACTGGTCAGTGGCTGGTTCGAGAGACTGCACTCGCCTCATTACGGTCCATCGCCATTGCCAACTGTCTTCCCGGTAAGTTCTTATGTATTACAGTGAAACCCGGATAAGTGCACAAGATTTTGATGCTGTTCCATGCCCCGAAAATTTTTTGCCCTATGTTTTGTACATGATATAAACCCGGATATGTGCACAAGATTTTCTTGCCGGATTGATGCGCACTTATCCGGGTTTCATTGTAACATGCAACTTGATTTTGGGGTCCCAGTTATAGTCAAAATTTTCGATCAGGAATAAAAGATCGACCCAGGCACCGTAGTTGACAAAGATGAGATCGCTTTTCGGTGCGAAAACACCGTTCTTCACGAATAATAATAACTATATTGGTTTTTACGTGCGTAAATTGACAGAAAGTCGCGCTATCGACCTTTGGGGCACCCTGCCTTACTCAATCGACGATTTATTGTTATTGATCGAAAAATGTTGACTGTATATTTAATCCGTTTAGACGCATGCGATCTGCTGCTGGCGCACGGAGACTTCTTGGTGCACTCTGTGGGGGTGCGTATGCGGCAGATGGACGAGAACAGGCGAGCGCCGTTGGTGCTGGCGGCGGCGCTCGATCTGTGCGAGTCGGCGGAGATGTACGGCCACGTGAAGGAGATGGTCGGAGAGCTCCTGCTCGCCGTCGACACCCACCACGAGCGCTGGTGTCTCCTCATGCTCCGCGCCCTCCTCAGCTTCGTCAATGCCATTGGTGTACGTTTTTATATTGGGACAACGGGGGACATATTGTTTCTTATAGGGGACAGTGACTGTATCGTTTCTTACGTCGTACTGTGAATTTAGTTCATGTAGGCAAATAGAAGACTGCTGGATTTTGTCTTTTTTAAGTGGATTTTTATTATAAACGATTTTGCTGTATGGTATGTACCAATTCGATTTTAACAAGAACATTTCCTAATTCAAAAAGGATATTTTCCGTATTTATAGACTAGGAAAATGTACTAGTCAATTAATATATATCAATAAAAGCGATATAAAACTATTTCATTGCTTCCGTGAGAAATGTAATTATTTGTCAAGTAGAAAGACGTCTGGTTTTCGGCAGTCAACCGGTTCCTCCGGTTTATTCAGATGAATATGAGTGAAGAAGCGTACACCGCATTTATTTACTATCCCACAACTTCCCTTACCACTTCAATCACTTTTCAGCGCTGGTTCTCTCACCTGACGCCAGATCCGAAACAAGATGATGTCATCGCCGACGACGATGACGTCAGTGTATCAACGTCGGCGGATCAACTGAGTCCCGTTGATACGCCCAAATCGCCGCAGCCGATAGTCGACGTGGTGGCGGTGCTGAACCGCACCAAACATCTGATCTCATTCTCGCATTTGCCGCTTCGTCTGGTCGTACTCGACATTGTATGTTTTCTTTAATTTTTGTTTTATTATTAATTACTAGCGTATTTGCTTTAGTTGTTAGAGAACCAGAGAGAAAGGACTACTTATCTTCGCATGAATAGGGATCAGTTTATCAATTTCTCCGTTTTCTTTCTGAAAACATCACAGTTTAGGGGCTTGGATGCGTATTTGCGAATTGCATTGTCAAAATAGTATTATGTTACGAGTAAAATCAGAAATAATAAGTAGAATTGAACCAGAGCGTTGGAAAATTTTTATGAATTCCCTACACATTGTTTTTAACGCTTAAGAGGTGAGAAATAGAAAATGTTTCCCTGATTTCCCTGATATCCAGATTCTTTTTTCCAGATCTTTATTTAATTTATCAATCAATCGTTGTAATATTAATTGTCGTAGAAGTACGATCACAATGGTAGCATTTCAGGTAGATGCAGGTTTGCGGGCAGTGCGCCAGTTCGAGAATGATCTACTGCCGATGATCCATCAGAATTGGTCGGGTCTATTGCGACGGTTCGACGATACAGAGCTTATCGTGCGGTCAAAAGCTCTTTCGGTATGAGCGATTTTGTATCCTTTTTTGTCTAACCTATAATATTTGTACTATAAAATATTATTATTTAATTATTTGTTGTAATTTTTGCATATTAAGACTGTCAGCCGATACGAGTGTTTGACGTTTTACTTCTCAGAGCGCTTTAATCACTACAGAAATGCATAGATGTCTTATGACTTTGACATGAAGGCCTCGAAGGTACTGAAATGTGTAACCAAAACGCCATTTCCATTCAATTTCTCACCACAGCGTAAAGATTTACAATACAATCTTGTTTGGGCATTTACAGGTCGTTGCTACAATGGCTGAAGTCAGCGGGACGTTCGTCTATAGACGAATTATTGACGAATTATGGCCGAAATTGGAGAGATTTATGGTCAGCCAGGCGACACTTAGCGCCGATACCGGTCAGGTACGTACTGAGATGGTCATTTGCTCTATTTGGTGGTAAATGGATATTTTTATTCATTGATTAACATTACCATCACTAGCACTGTTTCAAGACGTCGAATTTTTACCTCTCGAGCTTATATCTTCATATTGGTCATATTTTTGTCCTGTCAAGCAGAACATAATCTTGCTTCTTAATGTGTTATTTATAATTTTACGTTACAGGTTTATAGTGAGTATATGCTTTCAGTTAATGATTAAGGTGAAAGACAAAGAAAACAGAATAATAGTGTAAGTCTTATTAATACTATTCTGGAATTACAGTACATATTATTATATATTTTGTACAGCATGCCGAATAACTCACCTTATTTTGAAAACATAAAGGCAGGTTAAATATTAATTGAAGAAACATTGAAACGAATAAATTGATTAAGATACGCTTTGACTGATATATGCTATTATGTACATTGGATCATTTCTGCAGGTATATGAACACTCTGCGGCGTTTAAATATCAGAAGATATTCTTCGCCAAAATCGCCTCAATCTTTGACGATATTAAAGCAAACTCCACCGATATCCATCGACTGCGCACCGTTGCAGAATTGTACTCGAACGACAGTCGGCAACCCAATGAGCTCATTCAAACTGCTTCCTTTGTTTTGCAGCGATTTTCTGAAGTCACTTAAAGAGTACATTTTCACGAATAAATTTCATCATCTTTTGTTGTGTTGTTGATGATTGATGTTGCGTCACGTGGTTAGCAAGGTCTACCACCGGTGTGGAGCTGCACTGTATTTAATAGCTCTAGAAACTTATTGCTCTTTTTTTCAAGTTCGTGTTAAAGCTGTTGACCGATTATCCATCGCGCCATTTGTTAAACTGAAAACTGATGACGTCATTTGCTCTATCCTTTGCTGACGCGGCCTTTTTTAAAATTCACCAGATTGTTTAATTGAGCGAGATTCGATTAGAAAACATACATAGCGGCGCGATCCGGCACGCAAGTCATAAGGGCTTCACCAAACATTCTGTCGTAATTACTTTTATGCAGTAGTTTTTCGAATTTCCGTATATCCTGATAAACGAAATAGGAATTAGCATTTAACAATTATGATGTATTATTTGACGTTGAAATTTTACTCGGTCAATGGCTGCATCGTGGACTCTACTTCGTTGATGTAAATATGCTTTGACAGCATTGGAAGGTTGCGCTTGAATTTCAGGGTTAATTGTGCCAGTATTCGTCTGAATGGGCGCAAAACGGGGACCAGGGGCGATGCTTCCTTACTTTGCAAGCGGTCGCGTTGTAACTGGTTTTGGACGCGGTGGAAAGCAGCTTGGGTGCCCTACGGGTTCGTTGGCTTTTAGTTCTTTTCTATTTTCGATCGCTCTTTTTGATGCAACTGCTAGATTTGGCGAGAAAGTTTTTCTGTTCGAATTATGTACGCTTCTGCACTGCAGTCGCGTTGCATCAATGTCACAATGTCATATTCTAAGGAAGAGTGGCGCGCGTTATACTCTTTTTGCGATCATAGAGATTTGCAGTGATTAAGTATTTGGGATTATATCTGCGGAACTTGGACAGTTATGCAATGATAATTAACTTTTCTATGCACAGACTTCCATTTTTGCGTTGAAACGAGCTTTATGGCGCGTTTAACTAGTTATTTTGGCATTTTAGCTAATTTGGAAGATGCCACCGTAAGTGACCTTCCGGTGGACTTTGACTGCGGCGTTTACTATGGTTTCGCGTCCGTGGACGGCGGCCCTCTCAATGGAATGGTTATGAGTATCGGTTGGAATCCGCAATTTAAGAACACTAGAAAGAGCATGGTATGAATTTTGATGAATTACTATATACCATTTGCACTTCAATAAGGACGTTTACAATTAATTCATAGACGACATTTTTCAAATCAAACAGAACGTTATCCTTATTGACTTAATTTGGAAAAAGTGCTGTTTGAATTGAAAAGAGACTATTGAAGTGGATATGATATGTATTTTGTCTCTGAAGCGTATTAGTTCAATCAAACTTTTTGATTAAACGATTGTCTTAAGGAAGTGCACATTTTACGCTCATTTGACGATGATTTTTATGGATCATTCCTCAAGATTGTCATCACTGGTTTCGTCCGACCTATGACCAGCTTCTCTAGTTTGGGTAAGACAAGTGGTTTTCCTGCATTTTTTAACACTGGAATAGATGTGAAAAAGGCGCTCTCCTTCTGTTTTAAACGTTCTTTCATATTAGATTTAGTTTTTATTTATGTTTTCTGCAGTTTATACTACAGGCTAGTTAAAGGTTGAAATTTTGATGATTGCAAGTGCAAGATTATGGAATATTCTTGTATTCGTAATATAGCTACCGATATATAGGCAGTGATTGTCTGACGTTGGATATTATAATAATTAGTGACCAGTTATTTAACGAAAATAAACTGAATCGTAGATGACCTTAAATGGACGTTGAAGAAGCATGAAGTTTGCAGATGAACTTGTCAAAGCGATCGATGAGGACATTCGAATCGCGCGCGAGAAGCTGACTACTGACGATTTGAACAAATATGCGGCGCACGAGTTCTTCAACACGTCCATTCCAAGTGGCAGTCAACCGCCTCAACATCACGACGTAAATGGGAAACTTTAAAACAATTTTACGAAATTGTTTACATACACTTGGATGCCAATTGCTACATCGTTCCTTTTCCCACTGAATCCCGCTGCTTTGACCTCGGCGCTTTCTCATTTTTATTCTTTTATCTCACGACATCTTATTAAATAATATCTAGCAAAAGTTCAAATAACGACTGTCACTGGTTTTAGAAGCAGTCATTTCTATACAGTGAAATTCACTTACACTGGCATTTGAGGGACCGATCAAAGTTACCGGTATAAGCGAACTTATTTGTATGGGGAGATGCACTTTTGGACCGACAAAAATTACCGGTATAACCGAAACCGTTATAAGTGAATTTCCACTGTATCTCAATAGAAAAAGTCCTAACCTATTTATGTCTGCTGCGCAGCACATTTTGATGTTAGTTGTGAGTTATACCATCGTCGATCAGAAAATAAAGCTACTTTAACATTCATATCTGCAATCATTCGCAGGTTTCCTCTGACGTCAATCTCTTTTTTCATCGGCTCAGATACAACGTTGCCTGTCTAGTGATGGATTTTGTACGGGAAGTTACAGTAGCCCGTATCCTGGGTAGATATACAGTCGCCTTATAAAGTTTCCCACTATCGATTAGTGATGCGTAGTAGATGACAGCATGACGACATATTTTTCAATGATAAAAGCAAAACAAAAAAACTTTGTTCAAGTTCATATGATAAAATCATTTGGTGTGACATTTGCCTGAAGAGTAGTGCCAATCTCAGATCTTTGCGCAGTCGCGCCATCGAACGAACCCTCAACTGCTTCTGATTTGACAGGATTAATTGACGAATTCAAAGAACAATGCTTACGCATTTTAGACATAACATTCAAAGCGTGAACAGCCTCAGGCTTCGCCACCGACAGTTCCCATTTCAGATCAACCGCCTTTTTTCTGATCGGCTTGGAATCGCTTTGAGAAGAGATTCGTTTAACTGGCTGGCTTAGAAGGCGAAAGCCGATTTTTAAAGAGGTAGGGGGCGGTAGAGGCGCTTGCTGACCGTTAGCAATTACATCGACGACCCGCAGCGCCTGCTCAGCTATAAAATGGCGCTTCACGATTCGATGAAGATAGTCTATCAACAGCTACTCTTCATCCTCTCCGGGAGGCCAAATAAAGATCTTGGCGAATTCGACGCCTCGGTGCACTTGCACCGCGTGGATTAACGCAAACCGCCGTGAAAAAGTACCTACAAATGGCGTACTATTTACACCCAATTTATATTGAAAACATCCTTGCTGGCTCAGACTGTCTGTTGGCTCGTTCGTGATTGCAGTCTTGAAATCGTTTAGGATGTGTGATAACAGATGTTCGCGCTTGAATAAGCAATTGCACTGCTGGCAGTGATACTGGTTAACTGCTGCTCGATGAAGAGTGGTAGATGAAGCCGAATTTGTTAATCTTTTAGAAAGAGGGTCAATGATGGACCACACCTATGGCGCCGCGTTTCCAAACAGCGATTTGATCAGAATGTCCAATCAAAATTTGATCAGATGAATCAAAGACTAGCCTCGCTTCGGCTTGCGAACATATGAAAACCTGAAAATATTATAGATAAATATACACTGCTGACATGGCTGAAATTTGCTGTTTTAACTTTTCTAAGGACAATTTTAAAGTCAAAGAGGACGCTATTTAAGTTGCATTGTCTCGGAAGATATCCTCTTTGAAGTAAAAAGTGTTTTTATTGTAGTGAAAATCGTATATACATGTAGCTTATTTCACGTCTAAAACTGCAAAATTCTGCACTGTAAAATATATATTAATGCAGGCCAACTTGTTTTCGACTTAGAATCCCCTATATTAGCTATAACGGCTAGTCACACAATAACACACAAGTAAAATATTTGAGAGAAAATTGCGGTAAACTAACCTGTGAAAGCGAAACTCCAGAATGTATAATTGAATGGTGCAAAATGTGGTAAAGACTCATAGCGTATGGTTTCGCGCACAGATTGCAAACGAATCGGAGCCGGTCGAGATGCGATGATATGGAGAAAAAATGCGCCAGAATATGCGAAACGAATGCCGTAGCACTCGTCTGCGGAACAGCCAAGTTGCACTGAACGCAATTAATAACCATTTTTTTTGTGTGGTCAAACGATGCATCTTCCTTTGACGACTAAGCTTGCAGCCGAAGCGCCAGGCCTCTCCTTGAACTCTGTATATGGTCGATTCTTCTTTCTTGCTGCTGCAACTTCATCAGCTGGTCGTAATTGTGCACTTTCGCCATTTCTAGCTTCCGCAACTCTAGACTCCAGTTTTGCCAAGGCAGCAGCAATCAATGGCTTAGTATTGTTTTCCGCAGCGAAACCATCTCCTATTGTGACGCTGCTGAAACGTAATGCTTGCTTAAAATTGAAAATGTTAGATAGATTTCAAAGTGGTTGATGATATCCAAGAAAATACTCTTATAAATATCCTATGCCTGTAATGGGAACGTTCTCGTTCTCAAAATGCACTCACAGAATGGTCTCTACACTGCCGGTTATCAGACTGTATCCCTGTTGTAAATAAATATCATCATTGCAGACCATTCCAATTGATATTAAAATCAACAAGTTTTGAATGGTGTCTCAGGAAAAATGGATTTGTTGCTCATCCCGGAAATTCCGTTATGTTTCGACCCCAAAAATGTTCATCTTTTAATGATCATTATATCTCCATGACATCGCCGAACAATTTAGGATAGTTAAAATAACGTTCCATTATTTCGAATTCGTGTATCGACATAAGCAATAGAAATTTGCACCACCCACCAAAACCTTTTATTTCACGCTGACATTCCAGTTGATGAACGCAGAATTTACCTGCTGGGTTCGTCTGATGACAGTGCATTAGAGCTTTGCAGAGCTTTGCTAATTTCTGTCACAGCTGCAGACCCTGAATGCATGAGAAACTTGTGCGCGAGCAGCTATTTCTTTGATGTGAACTCTACATCGCAGCAGATCATGGAACAGTTTGAACAACTGGATCTCGTCGTGCAAATGTCAGATGCTAAAATATTTCAAATCTTTTCTAAAAGGAATGATCGGTTTTCGAATGGATTCTGTTATTTTGTTAAGCTTCGGATTCAGTTATACTGCAGTCGATTTCAAACATGCAAACATCAGACATCGTTTCATTTCAAACGTCATTCAAGCGTCATTCAAACATCAAACATCATTCCAATTTTTCTTTGGATGTCGGATCAAGTCCACTCATGCGAACATGCATCAATACTGTTTACGAGTACTATCCCCCCTTTTAAAGTCTGCTCATTAGGAATTTGTCAAGTCATCCTATTGATTTAAGGTTAACCAACCGAATGAGTGCACCTAACCTTTCGAAATGATCACACGTCAATTTGCGTAATGGTCCTGTTCTGCTCGCCAAAGATAAAAGAGAATAAGAGAAAAGTCCATGAAAGTGGTTTGAGTGATCCCACTAGGTGACCGTGAGGGAGTGACGTCAACTCCCGTGCAGTTTGATAACAGTTCCTGCGAATGGCAGCCTCGTTTGAAGCAATTATTATTTGTTAAAACTGATGCAGTCGTCGACCATCAAAATCATAGAGCGATCGACTGAATAACACAGAAAGTATTCAAAGGGAAACAAGAATAAACTCTTTTGTAGGCAGCTCACTAACAATAACCTCAATCAAAACTTGCAAAACGATAAACACATTCGGTTTGTTTTGTGGTTGGTCTAATTAGAATAACGTCTAACCAGTTTCCTTCTTTATTACCGCTATCTGCTCCGGTGTTTCCTCTAACGCCGTCACTGAGAAATTGTTGCAAGAAGGCTATCTCTTTTCTCGTTCGTTGTCCGAAAACAGCGATACATTCATCGATTAAAAAACCCCCAATTACTTTGTAGCAAAACATCGAAGCATTATATGCTCAGCGTCCGACAAATCTTTGTGGGCTTCGAATCTATTAAGCACTTTTTGCAGATAAATGCTTATGATTAGCAATCTCAACTAGTCCGGCTTCGGCAGTCGGGCGGAAAACGTACAAAAAGTTACAGTACGACCGACAGAATGCTGTGAATGAAAATTTTCCTGATTTTCTTCGTGACTGGGTTAGTTGACTTTTGGTAATAAATAAGTCGCGTTAATCTTAATCGTAATTTTTGACAAACAAATAACTTCAGTGTTCACGAGTTTAGCAGTTGTATTCCGCCGTATGATCAAAACTCATTCCAGTCGACTGAACGTTTTTCCTTGGCGCCGACGTTTGTATTCAAACACAATCTTGGAATTTCGCATTTATGTCGCCTTCTACTGCCAATGGGGTTTATGTGTGTGTGTGTGTGCGTGATCGGAGTACCTATATGGGGTATTTTAGACACTCGAAAGTGCACGAGAAAGTAGAATCCATAGACTCGATGATAAAATGCGATAGACGAGCGCCTCTCTACCAACCTTCATTAGGCTGTGCAAAGTGAATATCGCATTAACGAATCACTGTTGAATGCAAATTTTACGGCATTTGCCTCCCTCAGGCAACATTTTGAGCAATACTATCTTCTATTCGTGCTGGAAAACGAGGCTCATTTCTGCACCTGTTCGAGCATAGTTAAAGGTGCTTTGTTATGCATTGTTGCCTGCAACAGTCAAAGAAACGGCAGGCAGTAAAAGAATCATTTCGATAGGAAAAAACTGTCGAAAATCCGACTTCAAATTCATATGATTTTTGCTGTACAGTTGTCGTTTTTAACTATTATTTGCTTTACACTTTGTCGGTATCACATTTTCACAATTATATTCTGCTCACTGCAATATTCTGTGATTGACTCAAACAATACTCGTATCCAGCGCATCCGCGAAAAGATATTTGCAATCAGTTTTCAACTTCGTTTAAGGGTTTGAGAGTCTGCAGCATCTACGTCGCTGTGATCTTTGAGGCTGAATGTATCTATCGCTCACACCCCCACCGCTCATATATGTCTTCTGATCAGTGGTTATTAATTAAGCAAAGGTTCTTAAAGACAGAAAAGGTCAGGAGAATCCGCGCGGAAGTTTTTAGAAGTTCACGGTCAACAGAGAACGAACAGAACACGGATGAGTCAATTCCATCCTACCTTTTCTGACCGCATCACGTCAAACTCTGAACCAGTGCGCATGAACGTTTGATTAGCTCTCGTGCCGCTGTGTTCTGAGCGCAAACGCAAACAGTCGTATGTTTACGCACTAAAATAGGGAGCTTTGATTTATTTTTAACAGCAGACTTTTGACTCAAAAAGCTTCACTATGAAATTATAGCAGGAGGAAACTGCAAGTGGCCGAAAATACCACAGTGTAGATTTCATGCAAATAAGAACGTCATGTATTTTTATGCCATGTGGTAGGAATCAAGCTCTGGGAGCCCTGGAAGGAAGGAATCTGGTTTCTGAGGATTACGGTAGATTTCAGTGCACCTCTATTACTTTCCCTCTCCTCTTTCCCGGTAGACTCGCACAATTTTTCAACTACAGTGGAATTCACTTATAACGGTTTCGGTTATAACGGTATTTCACTTATACCGGTAACTTTGATCGGTCCCTCAAATACCGGTATAAGTGAATTTCACTGTACAGCTTGTCGATACTAGCTTCATTCCTCTATACACCACATTTTCCCTAATAACGCGGCCCTGATGGTTTATTTCCTTTCAAATATTGCGGTCGTTAGGTAAGTAACAGGTTATGGGTGTTGGTGGGGTGGTGACCAGTGTTGCAATAGTTGAAAAAAAAAGAATATAGTTAGTACTAAGTACTAAATTGAATTTTAAAATTAACTAGTTAATAACAATAACAATTTAATAACATAACTAGTACTAAATAGCAATTTAGTNAGCTGATGGTAGCAAATAGTTGTAAAATAGTACTATTTTGCTAAATAGTACTAGTTAAAAAAGTAGAAAATAGTTAGTACTAAGTACTAAATAACAATTTAGTACTAGTACTAAAATGAATTAAATAGTACTATTTGCAACACTGGTGGTGACTAACCGAACGCCACTTTGATTTCTTTAACCACATATTCAGCCTCTATGACGTATGCTATGTCTGAAGGAACTAAATTTAGCTGTATAAACGCCAATGTGGGATGCGCAAAGTTTTCTTATGCCACCGAGCGCTGAGCGGGTCACGTACACTCTCTCTCAACGTCTCATCCCTTTTACTTTCGTACGTTTATTCTCTTTGTCAAAGTTGCTGTACACTGCATGAAATGCAAAAAGTTCTGCGCATCGATACCGTTTCCAGCACAGTATAATATACACACATGATTGTTTGCAATTTTACGGTCGTTCGCTATGTTTTTTCATCATCAAGGTTCTCATTTTTTGACGAAACTTCGCCATGGCGGTGTCGTCTTTAATTTTCTTTAAGAATGCGTTGCAGTTCAATGGTGAAAAAAAGCAATCGCGATCCAGGTTGGTACCAAGTTCAGCAAAATTGACGTTACTGAAATAGAGGGGAAATTAGCTTTCTTGGTCTGAAATAATGGAGTAGTCGAATGGAACATAGGATATATTACCTACTGACTTATTTTCGAGAAAATTTCCATTTTTAAATAAGCACTCATGAAAGAGCTCGTTTGCATGAATGGATCAGCCAGAGCGTGAATTTCCCTCATGTAAACATATTTTTACAGCTCAAAGCACGCGATTCAGCAAACATTAATTTCTAGACAGCAGTCGAAGAATGTCGTCATAGACTGGTAAATTTTTACAATAATGTTTTACATTTGTACAAAAGGTACAAACGGTTGTTCCATCACTTTGTACTATATAGTGTTCAAATACAAGTATCTAAATAATAAATCGGCGTTGATAATACATCTTTCAAATGTAATAATGTAGAATGCACTATATTCATATTCAATATTTAATACGAGAGACAAAAAAGTCACTCACCGCCGAAACAGAGTAGTTTCTGGCCCCAGAGGCGCCAAAAATCTCGCAGCCGACAAGCCAATGCAGCTAAGCAGAAGGAACTGATGGACGTAGGACATAGTTGAACAAGTTTGCGGAATAGTTTCCTCTGACGTCCCAAGGCAGCTAGACAAGGCATAGAATGAGAATAGTGGCGAGCTGTACGGCTTATATTGTCGAGGATGAAGCAGACGTCATGCTTATGTGATAAATTACCAGGAAGACCCTAGGAAACTCTACTGTTCTGCTAATGACCCTACATTGACGCATTCTGCTGATTGTTGAGCGTCGCACGCTTTGAACGCCATCGACACAAGAATCGTAATGACGTAAGCGCGCTCAGACTACATTTTCGCGACGATGATGTCAAATTTTCGAATGTTTGGTATACGGTGTGTACGCTTATATGGTCATAAAATACAAAGCATCCATTAAATTGCACCTCAAGTATAAAATTATTGATGCTCCATAGAAAGAGTGTAACTTAAGTGTCAACCGAGCGATAATCAAATAGTATTATTCTTTTATCGATAAAGTTATTCTTTCAATTTGACTATAAATTAGAGGGAAAATGTATCAAGTTTTTTCCCTATGACTTGGGTCATGTTTCGACTCTTAGCAAGGAGCATATATTCGTTATGAAGAAACTGCTTCTTAATGGCATACAACTCAAGGCCGGCGCGATTGGGGGACGACTGTCTCTTCGCTATCGAAGAATGGGTTCATGAAAGAGTAACTAACACGGCGCGATCCGGTCTATCGAGAATACAAGTCTTGGGAGAAACTAGGACCAAAATGAAAGAACCATTCGAATGCGGCCCTTTAAAGGTCAGCGCCGAGGTGGTCACGCAAATCAAGCGTGCCTTAAATGATTATTCTCGATCGACCGGATCACGTTGTGTCACTTGCTCTTCTAATTGCTCCAAATTGACTTCTAATAGTGTAAAGATCAAGAATGAACCCCACCCCCTCTTCGATGACAAGGAGACAGATGTCACTCACTCGCGCCCACCTTGCGCCATATGCCGTTCAAAGGAACAGTTTGACTATAATGAATCTGTTTTTCTTACTAAGTATCAAAACATGACCCACATCAAAAGGGAAAAATTGGATACACTCTCTCTACCATTTATGGCAAAACTAGAAGTATAATTTAACTGGTTAAATAAATTTATTACAGTGAAATCCGGATATAAGAGACCCTTTTCGATTTCTCGAGCATTCTCATATATCCTGGTAATACTTTTTTTCTTTATGGTCTGCTTACTTATGGTACACCTAGTAGACACGCTCTGACGCCTTTTCGACACACGAATGCCTGAGTGCACTAAGCTACTACAACTCCGATAATCCGCAGCGTCGCAAAGTTATGAAAGTATATTAGCATCAAAGAGATTAAAATTTAAAAACTGAATATGATTTTACATACAGTGAAACCCGGATAAGTGCACAAAGATGCGGCAAGAAAAATTTGTGCAATTATCCGGGTTGTGCACTTATACGGGTTGCACTTATCCGGGTTTAACTTTATTCTGCATCTTTTGCACTGCTAAAGTTCAATCAAATTAAAGATTGTTGTTTACATAGCTGCATGAATGATGGCTACTGCTATCCATGTTAATAATATTAACCAAACTAAGTTAAACTACGTTGTAATTAAAAACTGAAGCTTTCCTACTCAAATTTCATTCGATAGAGTGCTAATGAAAACGAAAACCGACCGAGAATACATGACATTCACGTGATAACTTGCTCACAATTAAGGATCCCTTTTCTAAAGCGTCTCAGAACGCATTAATATTTTGAATTAACTATTAATGAAGTGTCGTGGGAATAATAATCAATTTGCAATTATAGCATGAGAAATATGATATATTATTTAATATTTTTGGTAAAAACGGCTTAGTAAACTTACATAACTCAGTAAGAACGCACACATTACTGATGACGAAACCACAACAAGCTTTCGTTATTTGGTCTCTGTTGATTAAATTTTTCATTCACGCCACTCAGTTGTCAATGCTTAACTTTGTTCGACCTCCCATGCATCAATGCGAAGTACTCGTAATGCATTAGCGCATCGATGATTATCGGTCGCGGCAACAATTTTGCCGCCTAAATCTATTTTTAATGCAGTTCTGAATAAGCTTGATGCGGAAGTCTGATGTTCATTCATGTCATTGAAATGAAATGTGACGTACATCCTTCTTCCTTGTCTCTCCACTTGGATTGAGAAAATGTTTATTGAAATAAATTTCAGTTTAGCATGCACGCGCAATTTTGGATAACTTTGAAGAAGCTTCCCTCCATTTCATTACGCAAGAAGAGGAGCATACAAAGAAGAGATCTTAAAACCATACAAAATGTGTTCAGAGCTGCTTTAGAAATGATAAGTGAGTCCATTGAAAACTGTAGGGCGTCTCAGAATTTTGTATGAGGCCGGTACTTTCCGTTGTCGTAGCGAAACTCTCTGTAGCTCATTCTAAAAAACATACAAAATACAACAAGAATATTAATATTCGTGAAATATATATGTGGAGATACTGAAGAGTTAGAGCAAGAGAAAAAACCGCTGTAAAAGCATACAAATTCATTTATGAAGCTCACTCAATAATCGATATGGCCACCATTTGCATCTCTTTCTTTCTTTCTTTCTTTATTCACTTTATCATACTATTACAGTCGAAGCGGGATTCCATATCAACCCACACGGTGACATGTATGCTCAGAACCTATCACCCCCGTCTCTTTCCCCTATCACAGAGATCCAAACAGCATTCATCAGTGCGCTGGAGGCGGGCGGTTCGCATCTCTTACTGACGCGAAACGCTTACGCAAGAGCACAAAAGATTCTCAAAAAGTCCAATATCATATACCATCTCGTGAACGATTTTCAAAAGGGAGACGCGCAGGCGCTCTTCGAAATAGCAATTTTCACCCGTTTTTTGGTGTATGCGATGCTCCACGCGATCTCTGATGATCACCCCAATGTTCTCAGCGAAATAAAGTCGAGCGGATTGTCGAGCGATATATGGTTGCCCCAAAAGTCGGTATTCGAGCTCAATATTTTCTGAGTGCTGTTTGCAAGGGGATCGTGAAAAATAGTCCACCCTCAACGATGACGTTCTGCTCATCTAGGAGAAGCTTGATCAGGTGCTGCATCAATGCAAAATCTCAAAAATATCGATCATCCCACGGTTCGCCTCCTTTTTTGATCACCCCCATCATGCGACGTGCGGTGAACATGAGATAGAGCCCTTTGCATGATCGATTCCGCACCACCTGTCAAAAGTGTTCATAATCATCAGGGATGTTTTCCTCGGTTGAGCGCTCTCACGATGTCATTCCTTGATTTGGCTTCCTTACAACATAAATAGATTCTTCGCTACAAGCATAATGCAGATAGTCGATTTTATCAAAATCCTGAACATGGTCTGAAAGCCAAAGGCGATCTTCACGACGAGTGTCCGTTTTAAGAAGGCGAGAGATAAAGTGAAATGCTCTCACTCCCAATTTCTTCCTGTGTCGTGCAACCGTGTCTTTCCCGACATGCCTGTTCCTTTTCTGAAGAAGTGTCCCTACTATCTTTCGGCAACTGTTTCTTTGGATACCCCTTGAAGCTGCAATGATATCACAATTTTGCTGCGGCATTTTCTCAGATCTTCCGGCAACGGATCGGTCAATTCTTAGGTCTTCACATTCTTTTATCGAATGCTTCGTTACCAAAGCAACCAATCTTTTCCGCTTTGAATCGACCCATTTTCTATCTTCGATATCAGCGCTTGCATCCCGCGCTATTAGAAAAGTGACAGTCATTGATTGGTCAATAAAGCGCTGTTCATCGTCGTCACCTAACTCGGCCATTTTCCAACTTCAAAAATAAGATTACTATCAATTGGGCCCCTCTCAAATCCTACCTTTATGCCTCATAGTGGCGAGAGGGTGGCCCTGGGCGTTGGCCAGCGAAGTACGGCGGGGTGTATACCCTGGCAAGTCTAACTAAGCTGAGAAGGTGGTCAACTTCCAACTGGGTGTAACCCAGTTGGGCCTAGCTAAATAAAGGAGGTACCGGTCTAGAAGCCCAGCCAGCTAATGAACGGTCAAACTAATGGCTACGACAACACTCAGAAAAGGACCCCAGTACCCTGCGCGTTTACATGCCCATCCCACAGCGGCGGGACGACCAGGCTGTAAACGAGGGGCCGCTAGAATCTCAGGTAGAAGGCCGCTAAATGGAACAAGCACCAACAAGCTATCCCTATCGATCGCCACCTTCAATGCCAGAACTATAGCAAGAGAGACCGACCTAGCAGCAAT
>NIUQ01001419.1:0-30805 GCA_002796945.1 Plectus sambesii | reverse complement strand
GCTGATTAACCCCATACAAAGTAAGCTTTGCGTCATCATGTGGGAGACTTTAATGGAGAACTCTGATCGCTTCTCGCTCTGAGGAATACACCTGCCGAATAGATATTGTCGCTTGGATGTCTAGCGAAGATTAACGCACCTTCCACATTCTCTGACATCGTAGAGAAAATACTCTGAAGAAAAATAAATTGGATCTGTGGTATTCTTTGGTTTTGAAGTTGGACAGGTGGAACTGAATTTCGCAGCCTGAGTGGCGTTGTGGATCTGACAATAGGAGTAAATACCTCCTCTCAACCGCTGACCGGTGGCCTTGTCTGCTATATAGACGTGAAACAATCCTCATCTAGGATCCATACGCATCTCTAGCATTGCTTGCAGCAAATATATTTGCATGCAGCAAAGATATGTACGATCTTTTGTTATAGCAATTATGAGAGATGTACAAGTACCATCCAAATGTAATTTTAATTTAACTTTTGCACTACTTGCAGTACCCTCCCTGACATTTGATTCCGAAAGTTCCTGAGTGTAATATCAAAGCTGCTTCCGAGATGCAGCTGCATGTTGAATCGCCTTCCCAGTGCTAGTGCTCATTCATCCAAGAATAACAGTCTCTCATTTCATTCGAGGAAGTATTCTTACTTCTTATAAAATTCGCTCTCTGATTGCATTGACAAGATAATCGCTCAATTATTTTGCGTGCTCAAACAAAAATTATCTCACTTTCCAGCTCATCGCGTTCAGTTTCCGTTTATACGTTCTCATGCGGAACAAAGCACGCATTCAGCTAAGTACTGGAGCTTTCAAAAATAACTTTGGGAAAAAAATTTTCATTTGACACGTATGGGCTTTTTTAAGAACAGTCTCCGAAGCCTATTTCTGAGAGCTGAAGAGCTTTTTAGGTCTAAACTGAAGCACGCGCGGCATTTCACTCCAGAAAGTTGTGCCTAATTTCCATTCCCACTAACAGTCTTTTTCAATAGAACCAATTTTCGCAGTCCAAGAATGACGAGCCTAATCGAAGGAGTGTTATTTTCGAGAGAGCCCATTATTAAACCACTGAAAATTGCCGATCATATTTTAAATGCTCTAATTGAATCAAATTGAACTGCTTTTCCAATTCAGCGCTATCAGCGACGCTATATTCGAATTTTGTTGATCCACTCTATGCTGATATGTAAACAATATGACACTATGATCGGCAACCAACAGCAATTAATTTTGCAATAGGTGTACCGACATTGACATTGATGCCGTACCTATTCTCTTCTCCAGTCGCGATTAAAATGCCGGCGCCGATCATTTATTTCCTCTTTCCACATGCATCAGTAGTGATGAACGCATTATCGTCACACGTGCACTCAGCTATTTCGCCAGCGCTGGCCTTTCGCTTTAGTAGCTCTGTTTATACTTATTCCTACGATTATTTACGATTGCGCGGAAAGACAGCAGCGCTAAGCAAATGAGAAGGCAAAGTGAAGTAAAGGGAGGCGGATCAGGTTGAGTGAAGACGGTTGTTTTGAGTGGCAGCATTGCGAAATTAAGCGTCCAGTTGCAATATACCATTTGGCTCTCCTCTCCGTTGGGGGCAATTTCCGGCGGCGACTTCGTTTACAGCTGCGCCCCTTTCGCGCTCATCTGTCTCTCATGCCTCTGATGTGTTGCCGAAGGACAAACAGGTGCTGGTTAGATAGAGCAAGAAATGAGCGAGATGGGAAGCTTAAATGATGTTGGGGGTCAATTTCATAAAACTAATTTGAATATATTACGTGAAAAGCAATTACATTTCTGCGTTGTCATAACTTATATCACAAATTTTCAATATCATCGCATGCAATGTGACACAACTGAGAGATGGCAATGCAGGAATGTGTTCACATTGGTTTTATGAAATCAGCCTCAAATTTAATCAGAAATGCGATTGTTTTCACAGTTCACATAACTGCTAAACTCAACGTTATTACCTTTTAAAGCATAAGCAAAGTGAGGCTTATGATTGCCGAATTAGAGATTCGTCTTTATCATCGCTCTTTATTTAAACTGCTGAGCGAAGCAATTAATATATCATATTAGAAGAAGACTTAAGTCAATTTGAACGGTTTTGGCTTACCTGACTGGCTTAAAACTAGACACAAATGGCTCATATTCGTTGACGCCTACAACCATTGTGTGGTTGTTTAGGAAAGGAAAGCAGCAAAAGGAATCGACGCAGAATGCTGACAGTCCGGGCAGTTCTCTGTCGCCGAATGCGTCGGGTGGCAATCGTCTGCGACGGACGTCCAGCCTGCCTTCTGTGCCCGTCAAATACTACAACTACGACGCCAAAATGACCAAATTTCAAAAGGTAGTACACTTCACACTGTTTGTTTAATAGCGAGAAAATGAGGATCCGGCAGTGAATGTTAGTTTTTGTTGATAGTCCGATAAACCAAACTTCCTATGGTAAAAAATAAGAGATTTTGTAAAGCGATCCTGCGCGTGTGAATAGAAAATTCCCTTTTGAACGAATAGAAACAGAAGGAACTGCTTGGTTTCGTTGAGGAGGAGATTTTTTATCGCCTGTTCCATCCGAAGAAGTCTAAGGACACATTTTCCAACAACCCCCCATCGAAAATTACAGATCCCTGTTTGTACTGAATTTATATAACATGATTTCTGAATGAATTCGACTGTGTTAGCGCCAGACGATCGTCGGCTAGATGAGCGCGCCAGTTCGTCTGACTATTCAGGGCTAGACTAAAACATGTGAAACAATATTTTTTAGCGTTCACTCCGCTTTACATGGCATCGTCTACAAACGCGCAACGGCGGCAAGCGCGTCGACAGCGTCTTCGAAGAGGTGTTCGAACGGGTGCTGAAGCTGAGACCACAGGCCAAGGATATGTTTACGACGAGGGCGTTCCTCTCAGCTATCTCCAGAAGTGGTATGGCCACCATACGCGACCATGCCAGAGCGACCGTCCGCATGGTTGACATGGCCATTCGCCAACTAGACAAAGAGGAGGACAAAAAGGAGTGGGTCGAGAAACACGACCCGAAGCATATCGGTCAGTGCGCTTGTTTCATTTTTCTTTTCGGTCAGGCCAGCTCATTTTTATCGTTGGCGATGACAATCGTGCGCAATTTCTTTATTCTCATTTCGCCTTATTTGACTATTAGCCATAAAATTAGACGCCGATGTTCGCCGATTCCTTTGATGATGACGAGCATGTTGGTCATGAAAACATGCAAATGAACCGATCGGTTTTTTTACAGCCAGTTCTGGTCATTTAGATTTTTCGACCATTCACCTCACTTGTAATTATGCAATTATAGAGTGCAATGAAATAGACCCGTGGGTTATTTTCTTGTCGGAGAGAGAAAAGAAAGAATGTCTTCAGGTCGTCAACACAACTGTCTGCGCGTGTACGGCTTCCGTTCGGACTTTTGGGAGGCGTTCGGCGAAGTTATGGTCGATGTAGTGCTGGCGCAAGAAGCGGTGCGCGACCTGCCGGGCGCGGGGCAGGCATGGGTAGTCCTGACCGCTTGCCTTATCGACCAGCTGCGCGCCGGCTTCGAAGAAGGCCGAGCCTCGAATATGCCAACTGCGTCGCCGCGTCCCACTCGAGGTCCCACTTCGGTTCTGCAAAACGCCGCCCGACATCTGGAAGATACCGATCTGCCCGATCCGACGACAGCAGCGTCGAGTTTGAACATTCCTCAACCCAGAGTAAGAAAATTGCTCGAGAAACTGTTAATGCCGGCTAATGTTTGAGTGTGACCGTCCACGCGTGTCGTGTGGCATTGCCTGAGAAGGGGTACTCCATTACTGTAGCAGCTCGAAGGCCTTCTATTACACTTAGCTGCGTGTAATAAGCCGACTGTGATTGCATTCGTTTCCAATTTGAACTAACGGAATTCCGCGAAAAAAACAAGCAAATTTGGCGGGAAATTTTCTTTATCCATAATAATTTCAATTTTTGAGACTATTCAGTCTACCCTGCTGTATGCTTCCTTCCTTGCTACTTAAAACAGGTCTCTTGCTAAGAGGGAGTGACTGAAGGTAATCGACAAAGAAAGTTACTATAGCATTATCAGAGTAAATACGAAAAGTTTTTTGCCACAGTTTTAAATTGGTTTATTCAGGGCTCGCTTAGTAGCGCACGCAGCCTCGAAGAATCCACTGGCTGCCCTGCATCACCAACCTCGCCTCCTATCGCTGGCTGTTCCAAGTCCTCCTCACAAGCTAATGACAACAATCAGAGACCGAAAAGAAGTGATAGCGTCGGGTCTCCGCAAACCGCCAACAGCGAGGAGTCGCCTTCCTCCTCCGGCTGTCCCTTCCCCTTCGTCAACGCGAAAAAGAGCGACGGATCGACTCCGCGTCCATCTAATGATTCCACGACGACGCGCAACTCTGTCAACGATGGAACAGGTATGCTGTATATACATTAAACAAAGATTGTTGAACGACATTAACGAACCAAAGGGCATCGTGAGCGTCCCACCGTATCTATTTGAGCCATCCTGCGTGCGGAATCTCATATCCAGCTTTGTTCACTTCATGGCTATAGGTCAATATTTTTAGCGCGATAGGCGTTAAATAAAATGTCAGTAATGGTATTCGCTTTGTGCGCAGTCGACGCGGCAAATTTGAAAGCGCCACTCGGAATATGGAATGAATTAGCATTGTACATGCAACAAATATTTCTGTCATATTCGCCTGCTTCCTGACAAAATCCAATAAGTTGCCGCAAAGACAACATTTTGTGCCAAATATTTATTTGGGCATTACTACGAGGTGGACTATACGTGCACGTTTATATACTGTATATTGCAGCCATTACCACAGAAGATATTTCGAAACGACTGGTCATAACTTCGCGCGATCCAGAAATGGATAGTGCGCGCGAATCGCGCCAGACGTCAACGACCGGCGGGTGGTCGCCTCGGTCGTCGGTGAGCAGCGTGGGCGAAGTTATCGGCTTATCGTCGCGCCATTCGAGCAGCAGCGGCGGCCGCACAAACTCGACGACGTTCAGCAGCGGCTATCCCATCAACGGTCGCCAGCCGAGCGTTTGCCAGGAGTTCGCCAAGGACAGGCGACCGACGAGCAACTGCGTCCTGCGTCCAATCTCGGAGCTGGAAAAGAATTCATTTACGAAATAGCCAGGTTTCTGCAGGAGTGCTTCGGTTCGACGTCTTCGGTGCTTCGGTGCTACGCCCTGAGAAATCTGCTGAACGCTAATTGATGAATGTATTGCGTTAGCTAATTATGTACTTCTTCAACGATTGCTATTCTATTTTTCGCAGTCTTTTTGGCTTCTTTCGCGGCGCATGTTGATCATGATGCGTTGCACTCTCGCAGGATTCCATCCTTAATCGCAGTATTTCGCAATATCGACCAGAAAGAGTATTACGATCAAAGTCACCGCACCACGCAAATATCAGCCTCACCCTGCGTTTCGAACGAAACCAAACATAAAGTTATCGCTCAGTCCAAAAACAAGCAGTTAGGCTTCAACCGCAGAACACAATAATAATAGATGACACATATCATCTCTGACTGCCGCTCGTGAGAAAATGGCTGATGTGGTATAATCGAATGTTCCAAATAGTTAAGCAATAACCACCGATGTTTCGCACCTACTAAATTTGTGTTTAGTGCAAAATATAGGATTATCGATTAACTTTATGGAATACTGATTATTCATGCAATGGGTCGCGCTGTCCATCCGCATTCACTGGAGTGATGCGTACCGAACAGAAATCAGTAAGTGTTGATTGCTGGAACGCGCCTAATTTGAGCGCATCAGTTTAATCATACGGTACTTCATTAAACCCTTAAAATAGCATTTCCACAGCCAATGTCAGTGGCAATAACTTATTCGTTCTCTGCACCACGTTAGATATGCTAATTGTTGATTACTTAATCGCAGCTGAACTGAAGCGAACACCACCCGAAGTAATGTGCCTCACGCATAAAGGAGACCCGGAGTAAGGGGGAAGGCGAGGAGATGGGATTTTGGAGCGCTGGAATCTCTTGGACTTTTCATTACTCTGGTAGTCGAGTCGAAAGTCCAAGGACCTATTTCACATACTTGTTGCAATTAACACTGTCGCAATCACAATCTCGCAAAGCGCGGTGACTGATCAGTTGTAAGCGTACATGTAATGAAGCCCTGCGCGTTTCGGGCAATTGCAAACATGACAGTAATAACTGCTAGTTTTGTGAAAAAGGCTAAAAGCCATCGCTCAAATTGTTTGTACTTGTACAGTCTTGCGTCGTCATTTGTAACTTTTGCATTCGATTCAAACGCACGATTGACGAAAATTAATATGGGAATACCGAAGTTGTATGCAAAAGCTACAAATTATGGTGCAAGACGGCATGAATTCGGTCCTGACAACGTGTGATTAACTGCCAGCATCGTTCAGTCATCTTTTTATTGCAAATCAACGTCTCCACACCGATAAAGCAGTCATTTCGCGTAAAAATACTCTTCCGCTCTGTTCTTACTGAACAGTCGTACAATAATATTATTTAATCATAGTGCAATCTCACACAATGTACAATACCAGCAATCTGATTTACCTACAGTAGCATTTAATTTTCACAATTCGACGCACAGTAAAGGATCACCACATTCAGGAAGTACACTTAACGACATACAGTATCTTAAAATTTGCAGTTGACGATCCCAAGAGAAAACATCCAAAACTAAATTAGCATAAATATCTTCCGATTCGATTGCTAACAACAAATAACCATGACAACAGAAACGCTGAAAAAGATAGAAGTTCGCCAAGGATGATAACCATACAAAAAAATAACAATATCATTACTCTGAAACCCATCAAGCTTCTACCCTGAAAGAGGCAAACATACAGACATACAGCGCGGTCAAACATACGATATTTAATATAGCGGCGTTTACAAGCTGCGACGGTTTTAATATCCACTTGCACGCCGCCCTATGTGCACAAGACTATCGATTCAAATAGATAAACTGAAGGTCCCGCGCGATACCTGAAAGGCGTCGTCGAATAAACGTGAAATGTTCAAGTACGACGAATTTCAAGAATGCATCATTACTTCTTTCACTTTGTGCTAAAAAATCGGCTGGTCGCTTCTTTATAGAATCGCTGACTAACCGAACTCGACTTAAGCAACTACAGTGGGGACTTTGAATTTATTCATTTCAAAAAGGACAAATAGTTTGACGTAACATAAAAGAAAAATATTAACAGTGAAAGCAACGTGAACAATCGCTAAATGAAACACAATAGTTGAAAAGATGAAACCGAACGTGACCTCACCGACATCTGTCTTACACAGACCAGCATCATCTGGCACAACTATACTTCCGTTCCACGAAAAAACCAGTAGAAATCTCTGCGCGTTAATGTGAATAAGGTAATCAACAACGCATACCGTAAGAAATATGAAACAAAAATTCAAATCGCAGTTCATGAGGCATGAAGTCTCTAAAATAAGCAATCGACTTTTTAAAGGGCTTCTAATGACTTTGACCTACTGACGAACGTAGATGCAGTTGGAAACAATGACCGCAGGTCACAAAATGACTGAATTGATAACGGTGTGAAGGCGAGAAAGCCCTCGACTTTTCCTCAATCGTATCGCGTGTCTCGAAATGAGTTCAAAGTGGATAACAGATAGTTATATTGGACAGAACCGATAGTTGATCAAAATTTCCCGCAGCCTAACGGGGAAAAGAAATAGGTAGCGCGGATATTATTTCAAGGACACGATATGCGCTGAGGGCGAGGATATGCTCCTTTTTCACGCCGTTATCGAACTGGAGAAGCGCCTACACAGTAGGGCGACGAAACAAATACAGTGCGCAAAGAATGCAATCCGCCTGATTCAAGACAGCTCCGTAAAACCGAACTATATGGCAATAGCAGGCTTTAGACATGGACGCCCGTCGACGACTGTGGAGGCTCATGAAGCAATTCGAAAAAGTTTCAAGGAGTAAGAGTCAGAAGTTGAACGATCATATTCCGATCTGTACAAATAATGCTATTTGAAAACGGACAATGATCGAATGGGACGAATGGGGACGATAGCAATTCCTGCCGTAGCGCCCATACCTAAGAGACCCATATGAGAGCCGAACTTCCATCACCGATCGAACATTTCGAGCAGCAGCGGCTCCATGTCGGTTGGGCTGACCTCCATGAGCATTTTCTGCGCCCGGTCATTGAGAACTTTCAAGTCGGCGAGGCGATCCATGAGGCCTTCGTACTCTGTCAGCGTACGCCGTGCGTCATGACCGCAAATTTCGTGTAGTATCCTGAAAAAATTGAAATCAATTACACACTTATCGTCGTCATTTAGTTACTTATTCTTAGTCGGGGGTAACAAGAAAATGAAGTTTAGACCCCTTAGCAATAAAGGTTAATAGTGTGAACGCCGCAAGGAACGTGCTCAACTTTGTTTTCGATATTAAGCGTGATACAGTGTTTCTTGCGGCTCTCTATTACTGACTAAGAAATTCTGACTGTAAATACCAAAATCCCCCAAAAGTACACATGTCTCTAATTTCCACCACGCGGACTACTTATTCTGTGAGAGATAATATCGGTGTCTGGCAGACTGATTACATATTGAAAGACTAGAAATATTGGGTGGTACTTAATTTAGGTGATTGGTCGAACCTCACAATTCACTCAATTATAATACCATTCAATAACTTTTAGCCTTACAGGAACTCCATAGTGGTGGCCGAGTCAAGTTCGCTATGATACCTCCCCCCACGCGGTGCCTTTCATTATGTTAACATGATCCGTGTCGTCACGCGTCGTTCGTGCAATGCGAAAGGCCTTTCACATCCCCTCGGGAAACAACGTATCCCAATATTTCTCAGCGTCGCATTACGAAAATCATTCATTATTTGATGGGAAGTGCTATTCATCACATCTGCTGCGATACAAAATATGCAGCTCACCAAAGACCACTCAGTGTTACCATAGTAACAACTCAAGCGACGTCATCGTTGCTATGCCTGATAGTCACTTTATTTAACCGCATCTATTCATTAGTGCCCAGACACCCTTCCGCGATCGCAATGCGGAACTTTATTCTGCTGGTGCGACCTTACCCTCGAGTCACTCCCTCCAACTTCCCACTCTTATGTGCATCCTACCGGAATGCCACAAGCGATCTACTGAACCATACGTACCCAGGCATAATACGAGCGCATTTGGACTGAGAATACATGAAATAATAATAGGATATTATGAAAACTGAGCAAACTACGAGCTTTGATGCATGCACTAAAAATTTATGTGCCTAGGAGAGTTTGGCAAGTTGCCAAAATGGTCTTTGATGACCTAGTGGTCTTCGGTGATCAATTAATAGTTAATTGTAGCGTTCGGTCCTCTGATATTCGCCTTTTCTTTACAAACTAACAAACACCAGCTCTCAAACCTACAGTACCCTATCTCATCAAAACAGCTCACTACTGTCACTATGATATCACGCTTTCGAAATTTGCTTGAAATGGTTCTGATACTTTAGCAGAATATATGTAACCCTGTATAGACGGTTTGAACAATTTAGTCGCAAACTGACCGTTTTAGAATTCGTTTGTAAACGTTATGTTCAGCGCGGACGGCATCGCGAAACTTCAGTCCGGGACAGTCGGGGTTGAAGACGACGATGGCGCCGAGAACGAGCATCACCTTCTCATTCGTTCGCCATTCCTCCTTGAACGTCGCGTAAAATCTAAATAAACCATCAATTAAAGTTTGATTGTGAAGGCGCGCCTGTAGGAGTTGTGGATGAAAGCTAAAGCGGCTAAACGATGATCCTAAGGCACTCTGTTATATTTCCTTGAATAGCTCTGCTAGTACAACCGGCCGAGTTTAAATTAGACCATGTAACTGAAAATGCCTGAATTATGTCATTCGCATTAGAGGGACTGTTTGAAAACTGTTTCTGGCAGGAAAAGAGGTATTAAAATAAGGCATTCAACAATCATACGATGGCCTTTATGTCGTCATGAAGGCTTGGATTGCAGGCAATTTTCGTTTCAAAAATGAAACTGACGCATGATACTATTTTTGTTTATGCACAGGGTTAAACTTCCAGTGTGTGACGCACTATCCATTGAGCGCCCCATGTAAACCTAGTCTGGGATTGCCGTACGGACGCGCGGACTAGTCGTCTTGGCCCGCTTCCGGCGAATCAATATTCCAGCGATCATTCACGTCAACTGTTGTTTCATTAGTATTTCCTGTGAGACTGCAGTTCAAATAAGCAGTGTAGCAGTGTGGACAGCGAGCAATATATCGCTTGACCTGATCCTTATTTTTATTCTGCCGATCCTCGCAACGAGGAGAAGAAAATATATGTTCTCTTCAGGATTATGGTTCAGGATACACGGCGTCGAAGTCGATCGCACGCTGTAACTAAAAGGGCCGTCCCCGATAACGCAGCCGTATACGTTTCCGCGTCAAACATCATGTTCGCCCAATAGCAACTCGGAGTAAACTTCAATGAAACTTGGACTACAGGATGACACGCGCCGAATGGAAAAATGCAGTCGGCGATTAGTACGCCCGTCCCCACCGGCGCCGTCGACCGACGTATTTTTTGTTTTTCAGCCCTACGCTGTTCAGTCTACTTCACTCCAGTCGATCAATATCTTTGAGCGCGAGTGTCATTCTGACGGCCGATCGACAAAAGTCGGCAGTAAATCACCGACAGCAACAGAGTGCATCGCGGTGTAAATATGCATGCGTGGTCTTCGATGTTTACCGCTCGAAACTACAGTATCCCATTACTGCGTCACCTAATAGAGCTTTTTTATGTGTGATAATGCAGCCCTGCAACCTATAAGTTACATTAGGCGAGCACCCAAACAGTGAATGGACGTTGATTTCTGCCTTTATTTTTGTAGAAAGCGATGGCTTCATATATTCGTGTGTTGAAGCAGAGGACGAAAGCGATGTCTGTCCCTATATTCATTAGTATAAATGAACCCAAAAATACCCCCCGCCGACCGCCGTGACGCCACTTCCGAGGACATTGTACGCTTTAGCGCACTGCATTTCATTAAAACGCATACAAATTGCGCAACAATGGACTATTACTGGGTTCATTTATGAAGAAGAACATTTAAAGTTTATCCGGCTGGGCGAATCAGAGGAAAGCAATCAATTTCTTAGAAGTTGAACCATCAGACTACGAACGAAAATGTAATTAAACGTTGTAGGAGCAAGCTATTGAGCATCGCGTCACAGCTGCTCTCCGACTAAAACGTCAGGGTCACTTGGCTGCATTTTGCGGACACTTTTGGCTTTTGTCAGGAAGCACGCGAATAAGAGTAAATGCGGCATGATTCGCTATGATGATAGAAAGTGTTGGCGCTGATTGATGAAAGTAGCGTCCAAACTGCGGCATGCGTGAAATCGTGGAGGGATGACATTTTAATTTATTGTTTGCTTACATGAACGGTGGCTACTAGACGGGAGGGTATGGCGCAAACTTGAAGATGAGATAGTAGGATGGATAATAACGAAGGATGAGGTAATAAGTTTAAGAACGCGCCGATGGTCGGTTGATGCCGAGTAAGACGCAACAAAAGACGCAGCGGTCCCTGCTGCGACGATCGATCGCACTTTATACTCTCTCTCTCTCTCTCTTTCCGCAATTGTGCAGCTTCTGATTGAGCCTACAGAAAATCTCAGAGCGCACGTAGACATACTGAATCAGAATGCGCTCACTGCATTGTGACTTCAACAACTCAATAGAGATCAAAAAGCATGCGATTCTTTCAATCGACAGCCCGCGATGAAAGGATGAAAGGCATGTTTCGAGGAGGTCGAGAGCACTTTGGCAGTCGCGTCCCGCTAATTCAAGCGTCCTTAACTTCACTCTCACCAGTTCAACCGCGCTTCGCTCGTACAAATTGAGCGTGCCAAGCGTGCAACCGCGTGACACTCACCTAGCCAGCAAGCATAAGTAATTTGTGGCTTCATTTTACGTTCAAACTCCCAAGTCACCAAAGCTCAAATATGGTGAATGAATCGAACAAAATGCTCGAGAATTTCACAGCTGATTATTTGACTATTTATCGCCTGTATAAATCAAGAATTGATAATGATTCGTGGTAAGAGACGGGTCTCACGAGGGAAAGTGACGTCTTGAGGAGCCTTTCTTGGCCGGCTATAGGGCGTGGCTCGCCATCTTGCGACTGATCGAACAATTTTTGGATTAAGTTAAATTCTGATTGGAACACACTGCGTCACCGACATACAACTGAGTGAAACAAATGCTTAACGCTTGAGAGCTTCAGTAGAGCCCTATCCGCCATCTGCGACTATGCAAAAAAAGACCAACCCTCGGCGACGGCCCCTTGTCAGCCCCGTCTCGTCGCCCGTTCTCACGAGTGCGCGCCGTGCCTGAGTGCATTACATCTCGTCAGCGTTAAAATTCATTGCGACAACCGTTCAAGTGCAACGAAAGGGCAGTAGAGTTCTGCCACTGATATCGGATATTCTCCAATGATGAGAAAATTGCGAGAAACTGCGATTTTAGGGATAATGTGCTATTATGGAACAGACACTGTCTGGGCGGCCAAAAATAGCTCGTGCACCGCGTGCAGTTATTCGCCAAATATGTTTAAAATGCCCAGGGCAAAAGAGGGTGCACCCACTGAACACTGATCTCCCATTCGTCTCTAGTGTGAAGTTTGGCGAACAACGCAGGACGCAAAAACAATTCCTCTACATTCCCCCAAGCGCAGCAGTGAGCAACGTCCCGAGCCGACCTTTACTTCCTATATTCATTCCACACGCAGTTGCAATAATCCCAGAACAAAGCCCTGTTAAATTGCGTACGTGCCGTTTGAGAGAATTATGGTGAGATTCACGTGATTCAACCCCCTAGACGAATTTATCTGAAGAAGCGACGCACATGCGAGCGCTGAGAAACGATTAGTAGGACGCGGACCTGGTTGATAGACGAATGGTATTTATAGGAGCGCGCAAAAGGATAACTGATACGTACCGGGTTCAACGCGCAACAGTTCCGATCCTTTACACTCTTCAAGGGCGGAAAAGTTCATAACAACAACAACTGACACGCAAATGTGCAGTTGGCGCGTATTTTTTCATCGCCATCGCACTGTATTCTACGTTTGCAAAAACCTGCGTACCGTGCGACTTTGGTCTGGCAATCTCTTAGCTTCGATCCAACCGGTTGCGTACAAAAATCAAGTAACATTTTTTGGGCCGTCAAAGATGGACGGCTGCAATTTAGGCTCGCCCTACTGTCTGGTTAACTATAGGTTTGCACGTAATTCTACTTACAGAAAGCAGACATAAATATATAATTGATCGGAAATAACCCGCGGCTATTGCTGCACTGCTTCACAAAAAAATCGGTTGATAGGCAACGCCTAATAATAGTACCACTTCTCGTGGGGTGTGTTTTGAGCCAATGCAAACGGCCCACTCTCCTCGTTCATGAAACTGCGCGCGAATAGAATATGCAGTAAACGGCAGACTAACCGAATGCTACTCTCGAACATGTTGTTCTGAGTTTCCTTCATGGCCTCCATTCGGACGGTATAGCCTGCCTTTTGCGTCGGGCCCACCCACGCGTTCTTCGACGGATCGTACGCCATCGCACCGCGCAGAATTAGGTACTCCATACAGCTGCCTGAAATTATTTACAATATTGCAAGCTCTCGTCAATCCCTTCTGACCAGTAAAAAACAACGGCTCAGGAAATCTATGCGTCTACTATTTTCTGCTTCAAAGAACCAATTACTTAGACTCTCTTAACCATTTCCACTTTAATAGGGACACTTTCCAAAACAAACAGGGCATTTTCCAAACTAAAAAGAACGTTTTATACATTGATTTTAAATGGGAAAGTGTCCTTGTTATATTGAAAGTGATGAAGATAAGCGTCCACAAAAGGAGAACAGGAGTAATTTATGCGCATTACATTTGAGCAGCTGAATTTGGTCGCGATGTTCGATGTTGCGGAAGCCGTCCATGCGTTTGGTCATTTTGATGAGTCGGCGAATGGCGCCGTCCGCCATGTTGACCATGTCGACCTTGTTCGGGTCGCCCTTGGTGTGCTGGGCGCCGTCCTTCGTGTTGGGATCGAGGGGTTCGGACCAGACCTCGTTCGCCCGCAAAATCTCCACCATACGCTCCTGGTCGTCCTCTGACAGCGGCTGGCAGTCCTTGTCCCCTGAATCACGACCAACAGTACTATACATTCCAAAATTACACGGAGAAATTCGCGTGAGTAGCGAATTCTACGCGAGCGCCTGAGGAATCTATTTTGAAAAATATTTTCCTCCATTAACTTCCTTAAGTTTAGTCTACTAAACATATAAATACAAATAATATACTGTAAGATTTAAATTCGCGCGTGGATGCACCGGTCGATTCTGTAAGCGGCGGCGGGACGGTCAGTAAATAGCACTAACAAAGGCATCTTTCAACTGTTTCTCAAAAAGTCATCCAGAACTTACATGGAGACACGCGTCCAACGGCTTCTTCAAAGAGCGACGGCGCGCCGATCGGCGGCGTAACCTCAGAAACGACTGTCGTTGGCGGGACAGAAATAATCCCTTGTGGGGACACTTTGCTGCCAACCGCCGGGCCGTTGCGACAGTCATCCAGTCCCAGCTTGTCATTCATCACTACCGGTAGTTGGCTCGCTACTGTGAATGGTCCTTGCTGAGTGCCGAACCACTGAAAAGAGCGATTATTCACGTGTTCATATGAACTGTTACGAATATCTACTTAAAGCGTTTACGCTCGACTCAGCAGCTCACACGCCAGCTGCGAGCTTTAATCGCGAGTCTCTGGCTAGTGGCAGCATGTCTGTTACTGAGCAATCGCGACAAAAATCCTTTTCACAGGTACTACTATTTTATAAAGCAAATATGAACATACTCAACCTCACCTGCAAGGGCGACGCGGTTGCAGCGGCCGCGACCGCATTGGCGGCGGCGGTGCTGCTATGCAACAGCTGAGCCGACCTGATGAGGTTCAGATTGACGGTGTCCTGCTGAGTGACCGCGCGCTCGTGCGCGGACGTGGAGAGCAACTTGGCGATGATGGCGTCGGTTACGACCGTGCCGGGAGGGTAGGCGCCGCACAAGCAAGTACATACGCACCGACCACACTGTTGGTCTGCGGACAGCGCTCGCGGAGGCGGCTGATGCTGCTGGCCTTCTACCAGCTTCACAAGCAGATGACGAGGGATGGTGACCAATCCCCCAGCGAAGTTATCATCGCCAGGCGATGGCTGGACGACTGACGGCGGTGGCGGCGCCACTTGTACCTGCACTGGTGGTAATTGCTGCTGCTGTTGTAGTCGCTGCTGCAGCTGCGCTTGTTGCAACTGCGCTTGTTGTAGCTGAGCTTGCTGGAGTTGCGCTTGTTGCAGTTGCGCTTGCTGGAGTTGCGCTTGTTGTAATTGCGCTTGTTGCATCTGCGCTTGCTGCATTTGCGCCTGCGCGGCCACCCGAATATGCCCATGCTGAGGCGACATGGGGACCCGACCGACCGCTAACGCCGCTGTTTGTTGTTGGTTGAAGGAAGTGAATGTGGCAGCCGGGGTCGGCGCCGTCGACCGATGGGCGAACATCGCCTCGTGCTGCGCGACGGTCGGCACGGCCAACGAAGGAGGTCGAAAGCCAGCCGCCAACAGAGCGTTCGGCGAAGGCAAACTCTCCATACTTTCGCGGCGAGACGCATTCGGCTGAAATTATCTACCGTATTCTAATGATATTTCTATTTCAGTACNTAACAGAGCGTTCGGCGAAGGCAAACTCTCCATACTTTCGCGGCGAGACGCATTCGGCTGAAATTATCTACCGTATTCTAATGATATTTCTATTTCAGTAGCAATAGGCTGTTTTGCACAGTTGGGAAATGAAATATTAACTTGCATTAAGCATAGATATTGGCACCATATGGTGGGAGAATAAATGGAACTGAGAAAATCTAAACTGATATGAAAATGAAGCGCAGTGCGCCTGCAAATAATGCACCATAAAGATGTTTCATCAATCGATTAGTGACCAGGAGTAATCGCCGATGGTAAAGTACAGGGTGTATAACTAGTTGATTAGCAACACGGATTAGTGTCTTTGTATTGGAAGTGGGCGTAAAGCTCTCGAGTCATTATCGCGTTATATTCGTTATCCTGTTAGTCAAGCCGTGACAAAACAAGGTCTTAAGACAATGCTGACGTTCGGAGTTTAATTTAGCTTCTTATATTATTAAAATTCCTCCGTCAGTAACAACGCGGCCGAGGTGATACCGTAGTACGTTTCAATACGATACACTAACTGTCCACATATCGCTATAGGACCGATCCTGTTATATAAAGATTGATCGTGATTAATTCAATTAAAATAGATAGGGATGCGACAGAATAAATTTAATTTTTCAATGCTTACAATTGCATTTGTGAAAATATCTAGAAAAATATCGCTTGTAATTGGTTTGCTCTTGCTCATGATTTCTTATCTGACGCCTACACGAGTAGCATTTCGAACCTTGTTCCAGTGAGACCAAAAGTACATTTTGTTGTTACTGACGAAGAACTTTTGACTGTGTAGTGAGCCGTAAAAATTATTGACTATTCCGTCGCCGCATAAGAATTAGCGCGTGCGCCTCATTTCGGCGTGAAGGGCAGTATAAATATCGAATTAAAAGTTTCTGAACGAACCGTCGATGATTGAACTGGTAGCGAAGCAGACATGTGGTTATGTTGGATATTTGGGGTGCCAGGTGTGACGGGGCTGTGCTGAGTGGACGGAGTGACGAAGCCTTGATGAGGAGAGAGATGTTTCGGGTGAACGAACCGCTGGTCGAAGTGACGCCGCTCGCGATTGTCCATCACGCGCTGTTTCTTCTCGGCGCGGGCCTCCTCGCTCATGATCCATTCTTTCTTCATGCCGACCTAAAATTGGTCCGTTAAGGTTGCGACAATCTCATTGGGTCGGCGTCATAGTCGTTTCTTAAAGTTAATTCACAGCGACATTCAGCGCTGTACTTCACAATGGGATAAGCGAACAACCCAGATATTAACTTAATCAGTGCAGAAACAATTTACTTACCTTAAAGCATTTCTGAAGTCGACATCGCTGGCAAAATCGCCTCGAGACCAAATTGATGTCACATTGGTCGTTAAATGGGCAGCGAATTTCCTAAACAGAAGGTAAATATTATCGAATAGAAGCGGTTCAATAATTAGCGACAGGTGATGGCACTCCTATTTCGCAACATTTATGCATAGTGCCTTTGATGGAAGGAACAACAAGCAATTTGACAAATAGACGCAAATGATGCAGTTGTGAAGAGGGATTGCTCATACATTGCGCCAGCCAGTTTTTGGTCTTTGAACCGACATATAGCGCACGAGACGGGTGTCAGCGAATGATTAATATGGAATCAAAATAGAGCAACAACCTAGTCTAAATATGTTTATTCGATGACTTCAGTTTCAAACTGCGCGTTTTTTCTTCAAAATAAGCTCGAAATGGACAAAAATTAAACAGAGGTCGCAGAATGCTCTAATTGTTAAAAGTTGCATTTATAATTAATTTGAAGTTGCCGCGTAAAACGATAGCAAACAGGAACAGGTTTAGTTAAGATTTTAGCATCGTAAGTACATTAGACGAGATCCACTTTATTCGTATATTCATCATTTAAAGCTTCTTTCAATTGAAGAAAGCAATTGAATTCAATCTCATCGATCGCATAAATTATGACTTCGATTTACTGAATTTCTCTCGTTACTTTGACTATCTCTCTGATACGTAAATCCGTATTAAATTTATCGCGAACGTTCGGCAGTTTTTTCAGTTGTAACAGCTTACAGCAGTTTTAAAATATCTTTATATGATTAAAAGTCAATGCGATCACAACGTCTATTTTTAACTAAGCTACTAATTCGAATATTTTCTTCGAAATTAGTCTCGCCAAGGTACTTTCTCACACGGTCATCCATTTAAGTAACGTAAGCAAAGAGATCAAGGTCTTTACGGTAGTTGCGTCACGCTAGCTTCTGACAGGGGTGTGACGACCCCTTTGCGAGAAAAAAGCGGAAAAATTCGATCGACCATCGCAATATTGACCGAATCATCGAGGGAACAATTTGTTATGGCCAAGAGACTCTTCAGGCCCCTGCCACATTTCAAGGTTATGTCAACAGAACGTGTCGTCCGTTGCACTCCACTGCGCGCGACTGTACCGCAATTTATACAGCACAAGACATGAAGTCACTATACGTCATTTATATGAACGCTCAACTAATATTCATCTTGCTATGTTACAGCGAAGTTCGAATAATAAGGTTTAAAGGGTTAAACTAGTTTCAGCAGAGCGCACTGCGCATGATTAAATGCCTCTGATTCAAGGTGAAATCCGAAAGGATTCCACCAAAAATACAAATTCGTTCACAGAGATCAAATTCCGCTCTTCGGGAGAGCTTTCCTGCGACAGTGATAACGTTGCGCACTCCTATGCCTGATAGTTGGCTTGCTTGGCAGATTTGTGCGAACTCCTTATTTTTTCCTCGAAACCCAGAAGATTCGAATTTAACGACCCCTCTCTCGCGACATACAGCTTCACTGTGATCCGTCTCCAGTATGCTAAATGCTGACGCGCGATCAATCTGGCTGCGGATTCGGGCAAAATCGTCAATTTGCAAAGCAATTTCCACTTAGACATTGTTCATTACAGCGCTGTATTATCTCGACGCATAAATTAAAGGGATGAAAGAGTAATTAACAGTAATGAAAAAGTAGTATTAAGTCGCCATGTGACATTTAAGAAGTGCACGGAGGGAGGTAAGAATCTCTAATGACTCGCCGGCGGTGACGAAGTAATTAATTTAGAAGAAAGAGCTAGGGATAATACCCGGTTCAAAACAAGGCGCTCGCGCTGTACAGATCTCATCAGAGTGCAGCGAGACGACAAAATGGACCAACCACCGCCTCTCTGGCGAATTCTACGACTAACTATGGAAATCAAAGCAAGAAAAACTTTCGCGTCTTTACGTACGCATAGCTCACAATTGCATTACCAACTTCTACGATAGCGCGCAAGAACAGTGAGAGTACTTCGGTGCATTTTAAATGTATTCTATTCTAAAGCGCTCAGCTAACGATCAATAGCCCCAATCCGTGCTCAAAAAGAGCGTTGAAAATACTCCACTCATGCGTGGACGGAGAACGCAAACGTTTTCTCGACTGACGACAACGGTGTCTAGTTGCAAACGCCCACAATCATGCAACTGAAATAATCTCAAATTGCCTCTCAAGAAGACAGGAAGAGCGAAGAAATTGCGCAAGTAATATGCAGAAGCGAAGGCGGACAGCAATTAGCCCGTCATTATAAACTATAAATCCTACTTAATCAAACTAAGTCGGCTAATAGTCAATCAGGTGCAGTAGAATGTATTTTTACTCTAAAAATGAGACCTCCTGCAAGTCATCGACAGAATACTGCCTACTAGCTAACAACCATATAGCAAATTGCTGTGCATTAAGTATATTCCCTCCTACACATTGAAATGAGGCGTGGACACTAATGCTTATGCGTGGGACGAAAAAAGTCAATAGTTTGCAAGCTGCATGAATATATCTTAGTTTCTTAGTCTAGAGGCCCTTCGAAATTACTGATTTCATTGTTTCAAACTAAAGAATTAGCACAAGCGCCAGTTTCGTTGTGGAGAGAAGAGAGTACGACTGAAGCGCTACTTCTAACGCGTTTTTCGAGCAAACCGCTCCTCATGAATCATCAATCAATCAATGATAGTGAAACTGAACTTGCCAAGCAGGTAAAAGACTGACGCGGTACCAATAAACAAAACAGCGCAAAATTAATCTGTTAAACATATATTTATTTGATGTGATCAGGTAATCAGTTATTAATGACAGAGATTAATCATCCAGGAATTCGTGGTGAGATGCAAGTTGAGATTTAAAATTTCTTCATCTATATGACAGAAACTTTTTCGCTTCATAGAGTGAAGTATTGGCTTGATAGTGCTCCACACAGTCTAACACTGATGAAGCATTAGCATTTGCTATGCCATTCATTTGATCGAACATTTAAAACACAATCTGATCAGTTGAATGTACTGCTGTCATTAAACTATAGTACACTGGATCGCAGATATCAGTATGAAACACGAAATTAATCACAGTCAAACGGACCTTTTCCTTGTTGGCGTTTCGTCGAAAGAAAGCCTTGCAGGATTCGCACGTAATGACGTTGAAGTTGTAACTATACGCTTTGTCGCCGCACACGCGACACACTTTCGTCGCTGTGCGCTTCTCGCCATATCCCAATGACGACGACATGGATGATATTCGCTTTCGGGTGCCCGGAATTATGCCATTTGACTGAAGAGTGACGGTAGATTAAGGATTCATTTAAGATTCAATTAATCGCCTCAGTGAATCACGTCAATTTTGAGCGTAAATTATTGAAAGAAAGTAATTGAAAGATTTCAAATGAAGGTTGAATGGGTAGCTCAATTTGACGCACGCCCACATTATTAACTTTAGTCAGACTATGAAGTTAACTTAATGTAAACAGGTGGTTGCACTGGGTTCAAAAATCAAGGGCCAACACAGTTAGGCGAACTCTTCACAGCCGCAACCAGAAGTGTACAGCTAGACTAGAAATGCGCGCGTTGAGGCAGATTATTTTGTTTGGTTAAGAAGCAGTATTCAGAGTCAATCTCCCGTCATAAACTAGGTCATCCACGCAATGAAAATTTTTCGAGCGTAAAAAATTTAGGAAACAAGCGAATCGCATGTGATATTGTTTGTAATCGTTTAATGCAAATGAACGGTTATCCCCTAGCCAGCGCGGCGCTTGCGGAATCTGTTAGCGTTGCGGGGAAAATTCCCAAAGCTGACGCCTTGCTGTTCAAAGACCCAAGCGAGCGATTGAACAACAACTGCTCCCTTGTTCTCTGCTGCTACAAGCCTAAGCCTAAGCACAAATATTCCAGTAGCGCGGCTCGTGCCATAAGCTCTGGGGGGAGGAGGAGGAGGAGGAATTGTGGCGTCCCCTTCTTTAAGCGGATCCAGAGGTACACAGGGAGGAGGTCGTCAGGGTCCAGAATATCCCTCGATTTGGCGACAGCCAGCAAGTGGCAGTTTTGGCAGCTGAGCCCAAAATTTACATATTTGGCATTTCGACGCACCTCGCCGCTACTCGATACCAAGCGTCAACATTCTCAAAGATACCTCTTGGTGGATGGACGATCGCATCGCCCCCGATGCATCCCTCATGAGCATCGGCTGCTTCGATAGCAGCTGCTGATTTGTCGCATTCGAAGGTACGGCACCGACACCGCCCGCGACATTCAGCCGCGGCTTCTCCTCGATGCAATCATCGTCGTCTTCTTCCATATTATTGCCCCCTAATTCCTCGATCTCGTCATCATTATCGCCGTCGTCGTCGTCGTCATCGTCGTCATTGTAGCCGCCATCATCCAAATCGAGAGTGACGTCGGATCTTCGTCGATTTTGACCGTCCGTCATTGCCATCCTCGATTCTTCGGCGAGTAACGGCGGTGGATCGAGTCCCACGGACGGCGGCGACTGCGGATGAGACGAGTACGCTTCCGACGAGTTGCTCTGCGGCTGTTGTTGCGCTCCGTCGCTGGCGCTGTCTCCGCCAGCAACGCATGTGCCAGCGGACGACGATGACGATGCCATTTAGAATATCCTTATCCTTGTGTACTTCAGAACAGCAGTTGTAAAAAGTAGTAGTAGCAGATAATTAACCAAAGTTGAATGGCTCCAAATGCCGCAGTGTTTTCGTAGAGCACAGATAAAAGACCAGTCTGGAAAGGGAAGAAGAAGATGATCAGAGCATAATATTGTTTTGACTCGAACGCGCGCTGTGCCAACCTTCGTCAACAGCACCGAAGTGCACGGCGATTAATCACGCGGCTACTAGATGGGAATAAAGTTTTTCAGGATATTATAAGGCGATCAAGTGCGGCTCCGGAGCGAGACGCTCACAGGCGCATAATGAGATGGAGTTCCTAAGAAACCCACACTCTGTTCCAAAACACGAATCCTACAAACGTTAAAAACAAGGTAAAATACGGCACTGTGCTATATCGATTTCCCTACAATTCTTCGTGCGCGTACAAACACAACTTCGCATATGCGCACCCATGCAGTAAAGTTTGCAGTAACACGGTCGCGCCGTGTATGAGATATGACGCGGACGATAAAAGTGCAAAAGAGAGTTCGACGTAGGGCAATGCGGGGGAACTTCGACGGAGCCCATACGCGGAGGTAAAGAAGGTGATGAAGAAACGACTGTCATCGACCGCGTTCAAAGGCGCAAGTGATGCGGACACTGCTGGCGAGGACGTCGCGCGCAGGCCAAGTGAAAAGGAGGACGCGACGCGCCAATGCTGTTTATATGAGCGCCGTCGCGCTGTGCCTGCGTGTGAACTATATGAGCCAGCACTCAAACTTTGCTTCTACTTCAAACGCCGACTTTCCCTCACCACCTTCCTCTCCGGAATACGCTGCGAATTGATTTTTTCATCACCTACGTATGTATTGGATTAGAATGACGCACAAAATGTGATTAATACGTTAAAATTAGTTGAAGATTGCGATTGACGTTCGAATTCGCGCTAATTCATTTTGCAAATTTGCTGACAAAATTCAATGAGAAAACGATCACAATAATACTGGGTAGATTTCATATCGCGTACTCTAGTCATACCTTACAGATATTCTCTAGCATTGCCTCAACTACGACTTTAACTAACGTAGGCGATAGGAAGCCGATCCATTGTCTGCCTGTGAAATTTCATTCAGTCAATAGCTATCCTGCGGACTATAGCTAATTAAATGAGTATCTGTGGCAGCGACATTTGGCAATAGGCCGCGTGGCTGCGGAAAGCTAATAGCATCTAATATATGATCCATTCTCATTCATTTGAAAGGACGGGAAGTTTAATTGCAGATGATGGGTGTTAATATAATCGCTGCATAAAGTTTACTCACATTCAGCGCGCTATGCTTCAGACTCGAAATTCGGGCCTCCGACAGAACGAATCGTACCGTACATGTATTCGCTTGTCAGGCGCAAACGGTAGTTTTAGTAGTATTATACGCACTTTAACTGTATATTGTCAGGAAATGAGCGAATAAGAATCAAAATTTTCGGTCGCTATTCCTACGTAAAAACTCTATTCTAAGCCCCGAAGCCAAATTTGCCACGCATACAGTAAGAAGCCTAGACGTGGTTATTAATTTTTTGTTTGTGCGTACGTGCGCTAAGCGGTCTGCGAAAATATCGTAGTGCGGACTTTTGCCTTGAGTGCAAAGATACCTTTGATAAGAGCAACTTTGCGTCATTCTGCCATCTGCTGAAGCAGACTGCACTTTTAATGCAAAACCGCTTTAGTCAAAAGTATGTTTGAAAATTTACAAGCGATAATGTTACCGACCGAATCGAGAATAGCGAATCGTTACATTTTGATAATTAATGATAATTGCAGAAGAGTACAAAATATGACGAGCAATGAACGAACATTGCCACTAGAAGCAATTTAATTCTCAATAGCAATTGCCAAAGAGTGGAGAGAGGAAATGTCAAGCATTGGAAGAGTGCGCTACAGATGGATTGGCATATAATTACGCGCTATTGCCCCGTCATTCATAGCTATTGCATTCAATTTCGTCTCATTTACACTTGATTTCGTCATGTTTGTATTAGATTTCATCATCTTTGCACTCAATTCGAACGCAAAGTTTAGTGCTACTGAATACAAAAGTTACAAATTACGGTGCGACGATACTACAATTGAACGAGCAGAGAGCAAGTAAACGAGAACCCAAACACCACACATAATGAGAACGGCAGCGGGAGTGGGAGGTAGTGAAATGCGGGGGGAATCAAATTTCCGAGCCAGTTTTGTCATTTTCATCTTCGAAGTTTGTAGGATTCAAAATTCACCACCATTGATCAGCATTCGTCACTCATGCATTACATTTTGTATCCCGTGCACTCAATTTCGTCATCTCTGCATTAAATAGCAATGTTAGGTTGCGAAATGGAATGCAACGGTCACGAAATGTGGTGCAAAAGGGACGAATTGAACGCAGAGATCATGAAATATAATGTAAGAGTGAAAAATTATGATGAATGGCGGTGTGATTCTGCTCGAAGCGGCAATCTTATCTGAATATTGGATAGAGTGGAGCAATACGCCGAGTAGATCTGCTCACCGTTGACGAGGAGCTGCTGCTAAACTATAACTCTACTTTCGCCGCACAGAAGCCCACCGGATGTGCGCATTATACAATTGGGCACGATTGAGCGAAACAAGACGCTCTTTACGGTAAATATCAAAGGGAACCTTCAATCAACCCTAACTACACCAAAAATACCGTCAACTACTTGTTGTTACACAACTAAATAGCCACGAATGACTCACTTCAGATTAGACTTCGTTTAGCGTTAGATAGCTTTGACAGGCGTTGCTAATCACTAATCCTAATGCGGGCTACATTCTCGCAGCTATGAGTGGCTATTAGTTGTTTAAAAACCGCATGTCACAGCACTTTTAATATCCTAAAACCGTCACGCGCACTGTTTCAGCGGTGAAAATGCAGTACTGACGTTCTCGACTATAAGGCGTCGAACATTCTGGAAAGACCTTTTCACTGCAATATCCTAATGTTTCGCATTTCTAAGGCCAAAGCGAATGAATGAATAGTACATTCTCGATAGCCGTATGAAGAGCCCTGCACAAACTTCCGCTACAAATTCCAATAACGCTCGTCTCATAAATACAATCCAGCACAAATAAAGTCCCCGATGACAGAGAGGGGGCGGCTTTGAGGATTTTATTTCCTCTGCGCCGTTCAGTCCGCGCCGCTAATGAACGGTGCCTAATGAATATTCGCGCGCTAAGCCGACGTAATAATATGTTAGACGAATGAATGTGCCGTCTAACGTGGAACATAATGCGTGCGCAAATATGACGGTCTACTCAAACCCCAGAGATCGCTGCTACAGGGTGCGTCCTGTAAGCCCTCCTTCATTTGGTATTTGAACCCAATTTTTGCAGTGTTTTGCACTTTGGCAATCGTTTCTGGCAAATGATGGAAACAGCACGCAAAATCCATTTCATCAATCGCATTTTTCGAAAGATATTCATCTGAAACGAAATGCATTGTTGGAAGATGAAAAATCACTGTGACTTACAGAAAACATATCAACTCTAAGAGATTTCAGCTCAGAGAGAGAGAGACTAGAAGTTGAGTTAAATTTTCGCTAAATTCGATTGAAAAGGCAAAAAGAGAAAAATATTTACGACAGCGTAAGTAGTGCACCCTGTAAGCAATGAATATGAACGATATTCGCACCGCTTTGCCTGCAAACAGACTCTATTGTGCGACAATTTAGTGTGGGTTTGCGCAAAGCGCAGCCACGTCACGACGTTCATTAGTAAATAATTGTCGACGGCTTGTAAAGAGCAAGGCAAAGCGCTGGGCAGAGTCGGAAAACAGTCGCGCTGTCTTCACAGCTGAATTTAGATTAATATTGCACTGAATATCCTATGCACTCTATCGGCCTGCGCATGAAGCCCCTCTCGCACCCGACGACCCGTTAACAGCCGCACCAGAACGAAAACATATACTAATCATAATCATCCCGCCGCATTCCTGTGAATGCCGTAATTTGAACGCTACTTTAAACAATCTATCGTTATACCGTATATTTTTCTATTCGTGCACTTACCGATACACGCCTTAAAGATATTTACAGTAAATATCGCCAGAGTGACTCTGACATTCCACTCCGCCACCGAATATGCGACAAAAACTACACTTCTGCTACATTCTGTGAAAAGCTTTACTACGCGCAAAATTAGAGTAGCTCAACGTGTATTTAGAAACTGGAACAAAATTTTTTCCCTACAATATATGAGTTTATGGACCCTAAAGGAGTCGAGCATGTCGATTGTCGATTCTGATACACAAAAGTAAAAGAATAAGGAATATATTTTCGATGATCGTTTGAGGAGCACCGCCTGTACTAGTCGAATTTGAACGCATCTACACGTCAAAATACCTCATAGCAATTTCACTAAAAGCACTTGGGGTCTTTTGTAAATTGCGACTGCATAGGAGACAGCACGCAAGTACTGAGTAATAAATTACACACGATGTTTGATCGGTGAAGGGTATTCTCTTGGCAATAAAGATAATGTACAATCGTTTCAAGGCAGTAGAACGAACAACGTGCTCTGAGCACGGCTTAAAACCATGGAAATGCATGAATAAATGAGAATTTCAGTGCGGATAAAGACAAAAAAATCATCCTCGCCTTTGTCTTACGATTTTTCGAAAGAAATACGACTACTAAAACATCAATGATCGGATAGAAGCCCATGCAAAGTTGCTTTGATGTAAGACTTAAAAATAGCGCCTTAATTGTTGGGTCTACGATATCGGTTTAGAACTGTGGTGCTTTAAGCGCATTTCGCTTTTAATTGCGAACCGAACTACGAAAGACAACAATAACTTTGCATATTGCGCTTTGATCCTAGGCACAAATTAATGCGGCAAACTGCAAGCTGAAAGAAACGCCCAGTTAATGAAGCAGCGAAAAATTCTAACAAATACGAGTCGATGAGCGGAATTCTTAATTGGTATTTTCTTGCCAAGAAGCAGAACAAAGAGCCATGATGTGAACAGTTCTATTGTTCAAGAATCTTTCGCTTAAAATTGGAGAATGTCTCAAGGAGGCAAACAAGCAGACAGAGTAAGGGGTAAAAGAAATGAAGCAATATCAACATTGGATCTCGTATATAAAGGTATAGAGAATAATCATGGCTCGGGTGATGTGGGCAAAATACTGACTCCGTCAAGGTTCAACTGACACAAAAAAGCGACATGTGAAGCGGAGATATGAGTGAGCGTAAGGGGCGGATGTAAAACGTCGATAGCGTAGGCAAGGGCGCGCGGAGTGCTCGCGCACGCGCTCCAATTCAAAGTTAAGAAAAGACGCTCGCAATGTAAAGCGTTGAAGGCGCGCAAGCCGTCTGGCGCAAGCCAAGTTCGCAATAGGACGAACGCCCCACAGAAAAGGGGGGAATAAAACGCACGAGTCTGCGCGTTCCCTATCAACACCATAAAATCGATCTTCCCTCTCTTCAGTCTCCACTCGCAACGTTCAAGCACCGTCATCGTTCGGACGGGTTACGTGCGCTCCGCGCACCCAGCAGGAACCGGTTGCACCTAACCGCCGGTACAGCGCCCGTCTATCTTTCTCTCTCTCTCTCTCTTTTTCTCTCTCTTTCCCTTGCTCTCCAGTTTGCGCAAATACTCACGCCTCCGCTACCCACCAACTGCGACAGCCGCCAGAAGCGACCAAAAACCAAACATCGCCCTTTCGACGCAAACACATATACCATAAATCAGCGTGCACTGGCAACGGACAAAAATAACTTCTGGTTTAGGGTTCAAGAACCAATTTTAGTCGATTTCTATTCTAATCGATTTCTATGCTAATCGATATCTATAAGTTTGAATAAGCTAGTCGGGAATGTTGATATAGGTCGACTAAAGGGCTTCAGATGTGGTTGAGTCGGCAGCAACGGCGCTAACAGTGGTGGTTGCGTCAATCAATAATATTCCAACTAATTGCGTTACTCAACTAGGCGACCAACTAAGTAGTTCAAAAAACCAAATTTGACACAAAATAGTGCTACGTGAATGCGATACTAAGTGGGTTCAGTCGAACCGAACCCTATCAACAAAAGGACTCGGCACGTTTCACGCACGTCACCCAAAAGATAAGTAGCAGAGATGAAACGCCAAATGGAGGAAGACATGATCATTGAGCTGTGATACAAACGCCTTGGTACTGCGCAACGTCACCACGTCGCGACATGGCGTAGCTAAAACGCACGCGTATGAATCGAAGCACTAGCCACGCGTNTGGGGTGTGATACAAACGCCTTGGTACTGCGCAACGTCACCACGTCGCGACATGGCGTAGCTAAAACGCACGCGTATGAATCGAAGCACTAGCCACGCGTGCCGGACGCGGCCGTCTCCCTGTGTACGTGCGAAAGCTCACGTGAAATTCGCAGGACCTTTTACGATAATGCGAAAATCGTGCTGAGACGCAGATAACTCCAAGCGATCTGATTGTATCATCAAATTTGATTGCGCTCGACAGTTCGTCAAAACTGAATTCTCTCCGCGCGTCTAAAGTTCGTCCAGGTCGACGAAATTAACTTTCCTTCTTTGTGTGTGAGTGCAGTTTCAAAAAACAAGCCTTTTATAGGTTATCGCGTTCGCTATGCGCTATGCAAAAACATCTTTTTTTGGGTTCGTGTACTACAGTGCACCTTCATGATATATGAATGCACGGTCAGAATTGTATTGCGCTTGTGGAAAGCACATTTTTTGCGAATGCACATTCACTCGTGTCATTGCACATATAGAAAAACAGACTGCGCCGATAGGCAAAAAGAGAGCGGTCTTTCATCTGTTAACTGGCTTTGTCAAGCAATGCACATGCGAGTATCCGGTGTATTTCGCCAAATCATGTCTTTTGCGTGTTTATGTGCTCATTAGAGAGAGATTTACCGCCAATCTACTTTTGAAGTTAAATAAGGGAAGCGCATTGTAATTTCAGTTCTTAATTAAGTGCTCTTTGAGTGGGGGAAACTTTCCCTCTGGTCAGGTAGAGGTAGGCGGGGGGCAGGAGGGGACTGCTGGTGCATGTGACATAAAGAATGTTTCTTGATGTTGCACTTCTTGCAAACGTTTAAATACTCCTTCCCTTTAGCAGGATTCGTTTAGTGGTAGAGAAAACTTGAGATGATGTTAAAGATTCCGTCTTAAGGCATGGCTGATATGATATTCTTTCTTTTTGAAGTCTCAGCAACCATTAATATTAGAGTTTCACTGAAAAATCCAACTTTATAGATCCAATAATTGCCTGCTCTCGAGAAAGAACATATTCTGGGTGATCCAAAAGTTCTGTACACTATTATTTTTTAAATAACTTTGAAATCAAGGGACCAAATCACTTGAAGTATCGAATCTTCCTGTGTTTTGTACAAGTGTGCAAAAGATCATTTAAAACGGTAGCTTCTGTCCGCAATGGCTTGACGTAAAGGCGATGACCATTTGAAATCGCGGCACGCTCATTCTGGCTCACATTTTTCATGAAAAACTTGATGTTAAAATTTTATGATCTGACGAATTTCCATGAACTATTAAGAACTAATAATTTAAAAAAATCTCTATCAAATGAGCTATAAATTATTACTTGCATCACTCTAATTATTGAACACGACCCGACAGAAGTTGATCACGGAATTTCGCATTTTTGGTGCGCGAAGACTATTGGCGCTTTTTCTGGCACACCCTTTTCCGATTTTTTGACCGATTTTTTGACGAATATTGTTTTTTATGTGGAGAATAATAGCTCATTAGAAAGAGCTAGTTTCATGTGAATCATATCTGAATTTCTGGCAGCATTTGAACACAGAAATAAAATTCTGTAATCATTTTTAAAAAAATTCCCTTTGGTTCGTGGGCGATATGCGACAATTTATAATCGGCTTCTTGCTAACACCATGTAATGTTGAGCGAGTATTTTGCTTCACAATGTGTCATGGCGGTCCATAGTGCAGTGAAGAACTTGCCTCGATGTAGGTGCAAACCTCTCCTACCCGCTAACTACCCCGTCACTTCTATCGGGAGGGCTATTTTGTGTCTAACAGGATTATAGTAACTATCTATGAAACCACAACTGTTAGATGTTCAATGACAGGCTGTGAAGGGCACGGGAAAGTTAATTATACAACCCAAATTATCATCTGCTGCAATGTATAATCACAGCAGTCGTAATTAGGATAGTTGCATAAAATCAGCTCTAACGATATCATCGACTGTTTGCTAATTGCCGATTATTTCATATAATTTCGAGTACCTTATTGTCTGTTACCTACGTTAGTTAGCAGAAAAACAAGTACCATGAGGTACTTGTTTGAGCCAGCAGGTGGGAGAGGGGGTTAATCCCGATGTGGCGAAGCTCCAAGCCGCGGAAGGCTACAACGTTTCTTGATTGTTAACGCAGAACAGGGCTGTTGAAGCATTCTGTGTTCTTCAAGACGCTTATTGTCTAGGACTGATGACTTAAGCGTTGTTTTCCGAAATAAAATGCATTTCTTGAATCTGATTCTAAATATTGCACGCTCTTATTTTCCTAGCTTGTCTTCTTCCATCTTCAGGTGTAATTTCAACGTGAGGATAAATCGAGCGATCTACCCGTCACTGATATGGTATTTAGCATTGATACTCAGCTAGGAATTGCACTGTCGTGTGACTGGTAGATCGCTCGATTTATCCTCACGTGTAATTTCAATGATCTGCAATGTACTTCGCGCTCATTTTATAATTTCAATGATCTGCAATGTACTTCGCGCTCATTTTATTTTTCGGTTAAATATGTTGCGTCTCTAGACGATTTCGTAAAATAGAAAGCGTGGTACGGTATTTACTGAGTATCAGACGGGATGCGCTCGCTGTGCATGTAATAACTGCGCGGCGTTCCCTCCCGTGTTGAACGGAATTACCGCGTCCCGCTCGCCGGCCATAGCCCGGCTGCTACGTGAAAAAGGAAAATAAGAGCGTTGTTGGACAAAATTGAGAGTCGAGTGCGCTTTGTGACGCCCAGTGATTTGCCTGTTCTCGTGGCATTTTGCCGTATTCAGTGACTATCGCCATTG
>NIUQ01001418.1:0-31220 GCA_002796945.1 Plectus sambesii | reverse complement strand
GCGGTTGTACATCGTGTAGAACGTCGCCACTTCGTACACGCGCATTCGCGGCATATCTGCAATTTAAGAAACGTCTTAGAATCACAAGCATTCATGGAGGTAGTTTTGGTATGAATACCAAAATACGTCTGGTATTAGACCATCGAGCTATCTGATCGGTCAGGTCCTACCGCACGGGGCACTGGATACAATGGAATGAGCGCCGAGTGAGAAGTTTAAGAACACAAAATCGCTGCGTTCTTTTAAAAATTTTGAGCCTCCGATAAATTATAAAGTCTCTAATTGCGGTATGCGAATGTCGATCAAATTTCAATCAATCACGTCCGATAGTTCAAATGCGCTAGGCTCAAAGAAAAAAGAAAGAGTGAATCGAATATAGTCTAATATTCAGGAGCCGACGGGTACCTAACCGTGAAGACTTGAGAAACTTGGCAATATGCCAACTATTCCAATTGCGTAACGGTTAAAACATTGGGTCTTACCGAGCACACGCGCCGTTTCGTGCATGGCCGAGATGGGCAGCCAGCCGTGCTGACGCTGAGCGATGTCCAACACGGGCATGACGGCGGCGTGGTGGTATCCCTCGGGGTAGATCCCGATCACCGCCTTCACCTTCTTCATGCTATCTTCTGTGAAAGTGAAGCGAGTCGACGCGTTGTTCTCCGCCGAGTCGCGATGCACCTGAATCAAATCAAATTCTCTGATTGCATTGAGGGTGTGGATACTAGCAATTTTGTATTCACAAATCTTCGAGTAATTGCAAAAGTTTATGGATGCCAGCTATTTTCCAAGAATTGAGTACAACACAAAAAATATACATCTCTAGTAAAGCTTGTAAGTAGCCAGACAATCCCCGCCGATCAGCAGTCACTTTAGAGGGTCTCAATAGGCAGTTAATTGTACTTGCAGCCATCAATATGTTTTACGAAGCCAACTTTCAATTACCCAGGCAACTTAACGACTTCAAAACAATCTTAGCTTCGACAAGAACTATAATTTTTACGAAGAATTAAACAATTTCACGATAATGTAAAGCAAAATATCCTTATCACGAAGCATACAACCTTCGGTCAATGAAAACCAACCTGTAGACCGGAGCTGGAGAAGCGCAGCGACTGCTGCTGGACGTTCAGTCGGCCCATTCGACTCAACGACGCTCTGACAGTCGACGCCATTTCGCTAAATTTTCCCCATTTCATTATACCATAAGCACACATTGATCCCTTAAACGATATAGCATTCTGGATTCTCAACCAGACACGTATACTCTCATTAAAAGAACTTTTCAGGAACCGAACTTTCTTTATCGGCGCTTTAAAAAGACGCGATTCAAAGAACGAACGCATGCACTTTGAACGTGCGCACTACGAACGTAGAACAATCGACACACGTATTAACTTCCATTAAAAATGGACAAATGCAGAACGAATGGCAAACATGACATTATCGCTTCGCGCAATATCCGCCTTCCACAATCGCAACCGGCAAGTCATTAAAGTACCAAAGTAATAAAGCACAAGTATGGGCACAAACATTCGAACCAGTTGAACAATGAGATAAATCAGTTACCTAACTGCGCTTCGAACAATGTCAAACAGTACAGAAAATAACAGTACCTAAATGCCAAATATTCCTTTTAGCGTGGCTGAGCCAAAATACAATTTATGCGAGCAGCAGGATGGCTATCTGTAGCGGTCATGCACAAACAGAAACAACCTGACTGACCCACATCTGAAAGATACTTGGACAATGTCTGAATTATGCGCTCACTTATCAACATATAAACATACACATCAGCGCTGCAGTGAAAGCGTCAACAACCGGTACAATGTGACAAAAACCTCCAAAACAACATTATAAAGTTAAAACAGCGAATGATTCAATAGTGGAAAGCAGCTAAACGAGTTTACATGAGCGTAAACCGACTCTTTGTGGTTTATTTTTAGCGTCCTTCAACGTAATCGCTCTCCTTTTATCCCACCTCCCAATCCCGAGAAACTTATCTACGGCCATAAAGCACCCTCCTCCGTCATTTCGCTTAAAATTCCAAATCCAACTGAAAAACTAAAACCTCACTGCTTTCCAGGGTAAAACAACAGTACAAACATTTGTGAAAGTGAGGTGATTTCAAGCGCAAAATTGCGCCTCCAAACCGACAGCGTTAGCTTTTATACGATGACGCAATAGCGGAAGCAGAAGCACAGAGGCGATTGGACGCTCCTTGATCGTCAAGGCGTTCTTCGCCATCGGGTCTGAGTCGCTTTCTGAGGGCGTTCTGCTCCTGGACGTATCGCTCCTCTTCAGGGTCCACCTCGTCCGAGTCCAAGCTATCCTCTGTCTGCGTCGATGAATGAGAGGACACATCGTCGTCAGCTTCTTCCGCCACCATCGGCATTACGGCGGAAGGGACCCTGACACCTGTAACATTTCTAGTGTAAATAGAATAACGGTAAAAGTTACGAAATTTTAAAAATGCATACGTTAACAATCCAGTGTTCACACATTCACCCTTGATGCCTATAAATCGCAAACGGCTATAATTTACATTAAAAATACAATCAAAAAGCTAACTCCTCAACATAAAGCCGAGTACCCTCTAGCTAAATTATCGCTAAAAAGTTGGTGTTCTGCTAACTTCCACCGCATTCAACAAAATACTCTAATGTGATCCGATAAATTCCTAAAAAACGTCAGCAAACAACGAACACTGACCACTAGACATCTGCTGCATTGGAGCAGTAGAAGCTGAGGTAAAGCTGCGGTCATCAGGAATGGACTGCGTCCGACTGACGGAAGAACCGCAGTCGTGGGAAGAGGCCGGTGACGTCACTATATAAGGCTGCATTCCATGCGCAGTGGTGCTGTTCATTGCCTATAAATAGATGTTAAAACGTTGCCAACGAAATAGTGTTGCTGGAGTGTTCAAACCTCAGAGATATTAGAGCGAACTTATTAAATGCTAAAGTATCCGCACATGTACGACGCGCGTATCGTCACAAAATATTAGGAAATTATTATCTATCGCTGTACATTTGTTAAACTGCTTCTTTTCAGCTGTTTCCGTAGAGCCCACATCAACCCTTCCATCTCTTTTATGCTTCGCGTGGTGTGCGATGCGAATCGGCACGTGCAGCTCTCAAGAACTGATTATACATTTCTTGGTAACTATGCTCAAATTGCAGTACCACGCAATCAAATGTTAGCGTAAACGCCTTATGATGGAGCTTGCACCAGTATACTCGATCAAACTTTGAAAAATAGACTATTTCGCCGAGAAGCTCAATTGCTAAAGCGCTGAAAGGCTCCCCAGCCTCGCAACAAAGCAATACCACTCTACGCGCCATCCATACTCATTCTAATCCCAAGTGTTAAACACGCGCTACAAGTACCAGGCCAAATGTGTCCAAATTGAGCTGTTGTGAGAACGGCGCAGCAAAGGGCGAGGAAGCAATCTGCGTCATATCGCCGCCGAAGGCGATCTGCTGCTGTTGCTGTTGCTGCTGCAGCGGCGGCATCGTGGATGACGTCATTGGCATAATTGGCATCGGCATGTCCCTGAAAAGAAAATGACATCAGACATCATCGATGCAGCCATATGTTCTCTAAACTCTATTTTATTTTCATTTTTGAAATTTCGGTTAAAGTGTAACGATGAAGACAATTCGTTAGCACATAAGGATATTCATCTTGCAATTCACTTTTGCACACTATAACCATAAATCTTAAGAGCTTATTCAACACCTAAAGCTTCGCTCTCAATCAAAAATTACAAAAATCATCAGTGATCATACACGCTTTTTAACACATTGACGACAATACGACCCACCGGTGGGTCGTACGCGTTTTAACTGGTTTTTTCTGCGCTTTTAATAATTCCCCGCGATTTTTTGCATTTAATCGATAATAGTCCCCCCATAATGCTGTAAACTTGGGACTACCATTTGGGACAATAGGACTCAATGGTGGGTCGTACGCAAAGAAAAGAAAAAATGTGTCTGTCCCATGCGCGAAAAAACGAAAAACGTGCATTGTCGTCAATGTGTTATAATAGCGTAGCAATTCTAAAGACATAAAAAAGTCGCAAAGTACCCAGCAGTCGGTAAGCCCATCCTTCCTCCAGTGATGGCTTGCAAAGTGTTCTGAAGCATAGCGATGGTCGAATTTTGATTCATGATGGTAGTCCTCATGGTGGCAGTCTCCACATCGGCAAGACACTGCTTGTAGCCGTTGGCAAAGTCTTGGGACACAATCGGGTAGCGCGACTGGTCGGGGAAGCTGCCATTCATCGACCTTCAATATTGCAACAATATTTACAATAAAATCAAAATAATAACAGCAATTATGATAATATTGCATATGTAAATATGCGCGCAGCTTTTTATAATCCTTATCTATCCTGCGCGACTGTATTCAAGTTGTTCAATGGTGCAAATTAACTAAGAGAATATTCTTACGTATCGAAAATGGCAACTTGTTTCTAACACTGCAGAATAAGATTAATACTTTTCAAACATATGCAATTTCGCCGAATTTCATTTCCTAAATTAGCCACCAGATGTATAATCCAAGATGGAAGAATTAATAGTACATGGTTATCAAGGTCAAATGAACAGATCACAAAAGCAAGAAAAGTTAGACAATGAGCTCACCAGTGACTGCCGAGGTTATCGGGAAGAGTCGTATCGCCGTCGGACAGAACAGTCTGCGGTCGTCTAGACGCGCTGCTCGGCGGCAAGGCTTGACTGTTCAACATAGTACCTAAATCCAAAACAAACGTCTAAGTATGTATATATTTACGTCGCTATACAAAACAGAGGGACGCCTAATTAGGGCAACCTTTTGTATAGTGACGGTGAATATAACGGTACAACTGTTAGGCGCTCATTAATCTAATCCCCATTAATAGAGAGTAAATTGAGTCTTTTTTCCCGTAAGATTATTCTAATTGCATATGGAGTCTAAATCAAACGATAGTGATCTCAAAAAAAAATTACGCGCTACCTAAAGCAGTCTGATTGCCGAAGAACGACAGCGGATTGCCACGTGGCACGACTTGAGGTTGTCCAATCGCTTCGTAGTCACTCTCATCCGCGGGGGGCTTGTTGAACCGGTGAGGACCAGCCAGACGCACGGGCGCGTTAGCCGAAATGACACTATCAGAATCATCGGTGCTCAGAGGGGTAGTCAGTAGTCGTTGCATTTGTTGTTTATGCTGAGCGCTCCTTTGCAGCATGCCCTAAAAGGCGAAATGATATTGTTAACAGTTTCTGCGCGAAAAGTCCCATTCTCCACACCTTTATCTAATCTCCGTGCATATTCTTAAGCGTGTCGCGAAAAAAATCAATAATTTGCAAGATAACATGGAACATATATATATCAAAACTCAGCCTATTTAGTACCGAAATCGTAGCAAGTTTGATCAATTTCAGACTTTGGGTCGTCATTTTGCCATCGATTACTCGTAAAAAGCGCGCGACCGACGCATATTTTCAAGGAACAACAGCGGTGACTGGCACATTTTACTACAAGTATAAATATTCCCATAAACGAATACATTGTCGAATGAAGCTGAACGAAATTGTAATAAATATGAACTGAAATAACAATAACAATTACCTGCTTGAATTGGTTCACTTTCGAAGTGCATGCGCCGGTATCGCTCAGGGCGTAGTCGCCAATCGGACTAGGAACAGGATTTACGAGTTCTTCTCCAGTCGAATGTCGTCTTTGGCGAGCTACTCTCGTCCCGTTCGCAACTGATGGATCCCTGTCCAAATCCTTGGCACTATGATTACCTGCAATTCATTGACTCAATAGCAAACAATTTGAGTAATCGCTCATTAAAAATATATAGCTGCACTTATGGATCGGATAAAAGCAGCGGCTAAGATACGGAAAATCAATTCAAACACATTTAAAGTGGCACAAATATAAAGCCAAGTGTACAAAAAAAATGCCGAAAGCCGGGATTGAACCGGCGACATTTAGATCTTCAGTCTAACGCTCTCCCAACTGAGCTATTTCGGCTGCGATAACTGACTGCTGGTTCCTAAACTTCTCCTGAGACTAACTGAATACCTGCCATTAAAAACATATTCAAGTACTGATAAATTATTACCAAAAAAGCAAAAGAATCATGCCGAAAGCCGGGATTGAACCGGCGACATTTAGATCTTCAGTCTAACGCTCTCCCAACTGAGCTATTTCGGCCTTGTTTACTAACTGCTCGATTCTATTCAAAGTAAAAGAGGTACCATGTTCGCCTTCAGGATTGCTCGAGCCGTCTCCATCGCAATCTGGCCCGCGATCGCCTTCGCAACTGAAAATAAACCATTCAACAAGCCTATCCTTAGAAGTGTACCGCATCATGAAGCAAGACTTAGCCATGCACAATCACAGTTTTCAAAAAAAGTACACAAACAACTTACAGGGGTTTTTCGACATCGTTCCACTTTGGCAAGATGGACCGATTGAATCTGCTGACAGTGGGTACACCGAAGAAGATGCAGACGAGCAGAGCGACGCAGAGGGTGATGGGCATGCCGAGCACCAACGTCTGCAGCAACGAGGTCGTATCGAAAGCGACCGGCAGCTGGCACTGCGGATTTCTCGTCTTGTTCTCGTGCAGCCACGTCAATTCCGCATTTCGTATCGTGCGATTCAGATTGCAGCTGAAATACTGGCCTATATCGTCAAAACTTTCAATCAGTAACAACGGTCCAAAGAGAATACTCTAGAGCGCCAACTTAAACGAATCTTTAGCGTGGATACCGCCAGGGAATACCTCAGGGGAGAAGGTTTTCCTGTTACTGATGAATAAATTTTGAGCGTATATGACGCAATACATTTCTGCTTTCTGTGCATCATATAAAATTAGCAAAAATAAGCGACTTCAATGGGCAAATCGACTCACTCGATGTACTCGCTCAAAGCAGTCATCTCCTGACGAGGCGAGCGAATAACTGCGCCGTGAAGGACGAACGAGACGACCACCACGACCACGTAGCAAACTGTCAACATCACTGAAAAGGGCGTTTTAAATCAGTCCCGTGGAACATTTTTTTTGGACACATTCATTCAATGACCACTAGCAAACACAGCTGCTTTATGTTCACAAACCATAAAACGTCCCCCCTACAACTTCATCAATTTCACCAACACTACCTATAGCGACTGTCTGGCGATGAAACACCCAAAAATATCGTAGTTATTGAACGATTAATGACCGAAATCTAATAGTCAAAGAAGTGAAAAGTCACTATTTCACGCGTGACCTTCTATCGGCTGCTACCTATCGTGAAAATCAAAGAGTTCGACTCACCTGAGAACCGCATCGATACACTTGTGAATTTTTCTCTATCACCATCATGAATGGCAGAAGGTTCGCTTGCAGCATCGCCTCGGTCCATAGCATCACGCTTATGTAAAACTTCATCGTCTGCACTGTTTATCGACTGCTCTTCGCGGATTGGCATCAACTCGATTGCATCGGCGTTAGAAGCTCCATTTGCGTCCCCTCCATTCGTTGTCAACCGCTTGCCATTCGAAGCTGACTGAACTTTTCGCCGGCGACGACGAGCGTGTCGTTGCCCTGAAAGTGCAAGATGATTTGAAAATTTTGATTGCTTTCATTCGGTCTGAGTAGAATGTCTCGCTATAGTTTGCTAAGCTAATATCTCGACGAATGCTCACAGCTCAATCGAAAAGTAATCCCCGCCGTATTGTCCAATATAATACAATTGAAATCGCAACAAACTAATGAAATAGTATCGAATTGTTCATTAGTACAGTCGAAATAGCTTATATCGGTAAATGGGGGATCGACAGAGTTTGATCAGTACAAGCGATTACTGTTATAAACAATTTTTGACTTGCAAAAAGTATAGGAGGCTAAACATACGGGGCCTGTCAAATCTGACCGTTCTAAGCAAATAACCGTTACAAGAGAGATCGCTAAAAACGATTTAAAATGTATAAGAAAGGATCACGGTGGTAACATTTTTAAGGAACAAATGAAGAGTAGCTCACATTGAAAGAAAGCGACGGCAACAGCGAATAAAATGAAGAGTAAGGCAATTGGCGCGTATATGAACCCAACGGTACTGACGAAGCTGTACGCGCCAACGAAGCATACGCCACTAATTCCATCCGTATCAATCTGAAATATCAATTTATGCTTAAAATTACAAATTTCTGTATCTCTCCGTAATACACCGTTAAAAAGTGAAACGGCACATATCTCAAATGCTTCATGATGCAACTGATACTCTACACTATTTCTATATGGGCTATGCGGTGAAGTCTGTAGCATCTTTCCCAGAGCAGTTACTGTTTTTAAAATATTGTAGGATATTCGTTCCGCTAAGATACGGGAAATCAATTCAAACACATTTAAAATGGCACAAATATAAAGCCAAGTGTACAAAAAAACGTGCCGAAAGCCGGGATTGAACCGGCGACATTTAGATCTTCAGTCTAACGCTCTCCCAACTGAGCTATTTCGGCTATGACTAGTGATAGGTGGTTCCTAAACTCGTCCTGAGACGAACTGAATACCTGCCATTAAACACATATTTTAATTATTGAGAATATAAAGACAAACGTGCAAAAAACATATGCCGAAAGCCGGGATTGAACCGGCGACATTTAGATCTTCAGTCTAACGCTCTCCCAACTGAGCTATTTCGGCTACATTAACCGCAAAACGGGACAGCACACTCCTCATAAAACTGATTGACTGCCGCTGTCCTTTTGCTTTGATCATATTTATTGGGCCGGTTTCACATCGCGTACTTTAGCTAAAGTCGGACTTTACGCAATGATAAAGGAATAGGCCTTAAGTCCGACTTTAGCTAAAGTACGCGATGTGAAACCCACCCATTGTTCTAACAAGCAAGTCAAATTATTATTTATAAAATATAATCCTTTTCACCTAACTTAATGAACAGAGTGCGCGCCGAATAAAAGCGCAGCATTTCTGGACGAATTATACAACAAATTATACCGACTTTAACAAGTGCGAATTTACCATTTAACTACCATTGCACAATGATGAAGAAAAACTAATCCAGTCATAAAAACTAAGAGAGGCTAAGTCGATGAAAGAGAAATATGGACTATCAAAACGAGCATTTGTCGCTTTTTTGCCATTCAAAAGCTCTGCTGACGAAATACTTCAAAGCCATGAAAGTTGAGAGATGGGTGAATGCTATTGTTTCTGCTAAGCCCGGAGCTGGACAACACATAAAGAACTGCTTAACAATTAAAAATCAAAAGGGTATTGCGGACGTTGACGACCGCCTAAGTGTAGCTATCTGCAATGGACATCTCTAAGTTGCTGGTTTGGGCCAGCCAAAGGGAGAGGTTGAGTCAGTTGGCTGAAAAGGCCAGTTTGGTGTGCCAAAAGGTGTCGCCTTCGCTGGCTATTCATGACAGTCTGATGACAGATTTGATCGGTAAGAACGTTCAAATTTCTAGTAAATCTCAAGAGTCCCTATCACAGACCTAAGCCTTATAGTATGTTAAGTGATATGCCTTGAAAAAATGACACTATTTCCGCGGACCCGTTCAAAGCTTCATTTCAAGTCAATAGTATGATTATTTCAATGGCTTGAATTGTAAATAGTTCTTTAATTCCTTCTGACTTTCACCTATAGCCGCATCTTTCATTTGCATTTGATGACTTATTTTCTAAGCACGTATCTGCGTTAACCCAGAGTTACACAAAAAATTGGAAAATACAAGCAATAGAATAGAACCCCCCTGTCTACAAACAAAACTTCGTTTGATAAACGGTATGATTGCGCTGTTTCGCATAATACCATGCGAGAAATAAATGTGATGGAGGACATGCTACAAAATTTGTGAATTCGATAATGCTTGTCGTCAGGTACACTTGATTCTTGACGATAGAGAATTCGCACATAGACGAACTACACTTACATTTTTCGCTCGTCGCTGAATCGATAGTGCCCGCAAAGTCCCAGACTACAAGATCACTTAAAGCAAAAAACATATGCCGAAAGCCGGGATTGAACCGGCGACATTTAGATCTTCAGTCTAACGCTCTCCCAACTGAGCTATTTCGGCTACAACGACCCTGAGATAGGAGCATAACTTTTGCGCAGACAACCTGAACCTCATACAAAAGCTTCATTCCGAAGAATAATAGTCATCTGCGCAAAAAAGATATTGCCGAAAGCCGGGATTGAACCGGCGACATTTAGATCTTCAGTCTAACGCTCTCCCAACTGAGCTATTTCGGCTATACATACGACCAACAAGGTACTATTCTAGGACTGAAATTTAGTAAATATCCGAAATGAAACCTGTAAAATTGACGACAGCGTACAATAACATTCAATACAGCAGAGACTAACCTAAGACCTCAAGATATTATTAAATGCCGCAATCCTGCTTTAGTAAAAAAAGTAAGTTCCCTAGCGTTTATCCCGCTGCCGCAGGGTCCGCTTTTTCGGGTCCTCCTAGGAAGGCCCTAATCAGTACGACACGTGCTCTTCCGGTCGGCCGTCGAATGCCTGACACCGGGAGCCCAATCAGAAATTGGGACTTAGTCGCCAACCGCGGTGGGGAAACGAACAAGTGTGCGTCCACCCTATGACGCGTTAATAAGCAAGCTCATTAACCACTGGACCACCGCGGCGGCCGCAATCCTGCTTTAATATCTTCAAAATATGTATTCCTTCTATTTGTGCACAATCACAATAAAAAGGGTTAAGTGAAAAAATTCACTATACTTGCGCTATATTAATACTCTGATAAGAACTTCTGATTTTGAGCATCTAACGCATTTTTTAATGAATTCTTTTGATCTCCATAATATTTCTTGACAAGTTCTACGCCATATCATATTCTCATAGCCACTATCCTGCATTCAGCGCATTCATTTAACGACTGAACAAATGCATTGAACTTCTTGGTCAAGCTGACAATCTAGAACCATCACGAAAGCACATAAACGCTTCAAATTTGCTCTAGTCTTCAAACTTCTACGCGCCCACTAATTAATATTAACTTCTTTAATCTTCGTTATCATATTGAATTCTTCTCAAAAGCATCTACACACCTATAGGGTGTTCATTTCCTGGCAGCACAACGATAGCACGCCAACTACAACTACAACACTACTGTCGCTGACACCAAAGAGGCCGTAGCGTCAGACTTATCTTCCCAAAAGAACTTCTATAGGTCTTTTCAACCACGCTCACTCAGTTCAAGTGAAAAACTAACGGTAAAAGGAAATTGCTAATGTATCTAACAGAAAGACGCGCTCCAACAATGTGTAGCTACATAGTAAGTAAAATGTCGAAAGCGCAAAACATATGCCGAAAGCCGGGATTGAACCGGCGACATTTAGATCTTCAGTCTAACGCTCTCCCAACTGAGCTATTTCGGCTCTGAGCGTTATGCGCTAGACGTAAAACTAGTTGCCGCCAGCAATAGCGCGCACGTTTACGTGCGTTACAGAGGCACAAAGATGCCAAACAAGATAAACCTGTTGCGGACCAAACGAACGGTGTCTCACAAGTATACTTAATACCTGAGGCTTCTAACAGAAACCAACAACAGTCAAGAACAAAAAAGTGTCAGAACTGACCTCATTAGTGGCCCAAGCGACGCAAACACCAATGAAGGGAAGAACGGCGACGGCGAGCATGAGCACGAGGCGATCTCGGAAGAGGTAGGCGACGAATGACAGTTTGATGAGAGAGAAGCGAAGGAAGAAGAAGAGATTCAGCCAAATCGCCGAACACATCAGTCCCATGTACATCACGGCAAACTGCACTGTACACCACTCGGCTATCAACCTGCAATCAACCGCTTCAGTCATCACTATACAGTAGAAGTCGTTTATACTGGTTTCGAATATACCTGTATTTCGCTTATGACGGTAATTTTAGACAGCCCTTTAACTATCGATGTAAACGAATTTTACAATAATCAACATTTTTTGATCCGTAACAAGGTCGTTTCTTTGTTTTTACATGCGTTAATTGATAGATAGAAAGTATCTTTAATAATGCATAACAAAATCAAGAGCGTTTTAGATACGTTACGTGCGTAAAATGACTATAAGAAAGCTGAATGTTACTACTGAATGCAAAAGGTTAGAAGGGAAAGCAAGCGTACGTTGGGCCGCCGAGTCGTTTGGATTTATCGGACAGGCACATGGCGACATCATAGTTGGCGTCGAGGACACTCAACCACCAGACAAGCCAGACGACGGTGAAGCAGCCGAGTGAGTTACTCAGCGCGAACGCCATCACGCAGGTGTGGTATGCCTCACTCATTAACAACCAAACCTGCAACATTTGCTTTTACATCGGAAGAACAAAAAGGTGGTGTCTGAGTTAGGTTGGTTTTTGAACATTCTTCCAAAGATCAATTACATAAAAGTTATGTAAATGTAGAAATTACATTAATACAGAGCCGAAGCAACGATCATAACAGTAATCATACGAAAATAGTCTTTATGAACGACGGTCTCTAATTTTATGGCAGAACAAGGAATCATGGAAAAATTGCATCGCTACCTTTCATTATACAGTATACGGTCATTTCTCGGAATCAACGATGTGCACGGAAGAAGGGTAATCCAATGGCACGCAAACTTTGAATAAATCAAATAGTAACTTACGAATGCAACACCACAGACGATGCAGGAAACAGCGGCAAAGACAGCGACGGTGTGACGGAAGTAGCTGCTACTTTCGGGCGAAACGAACGGATTACGACAGGGCATCGCGCACTGGTCGATAATCACCGCCGCCTTCACCTTCTTGTCCTTCGCGAACTGGGTCGTCACTAACGGCTCTACGCACTGTTCGGCTACCATGGAAACGAGCGTGTCGCGCTTCTGCAAATTAAACAACAATTAAATATCATAAAGTTTATTTAGGTTTGGCTTTAAAACATGAATTGTCTTAAGAGACAATATAGGACAGACTGATTATAGTATACCATTACCATTTTAAGAAGGACACTTTCAAGAGGACGCTCTCTCGAGACAAAGAGAACATTTTACAGGTCAAAGCAATATGACTAGTGTCCTCGTTGACTTTGAAAGTGTGTTTATCAAAATGAAAATGGTATAGTAAGAAGGAAGAACGGGTCGGACCTTGCACTGCTGTTCATCAGCAAAGTAGTTGGTATTGTCGCAGTCAATATACTTGGGCCAATAATTCCTCTCGATGACGAAGCCGCAGGCATTTCTCGCGGCGACACACGTGGAGCGGCGCAGTTTTTGATTGAGAAATATGTAATCGCGCGGACTCTTCTCTCCTCTCATCGTCTCTCGGATACTGCACGGTCGGAAGTGGAAGAAGCAGATGAGGGGCGCCAACTTTTCCCAGCATTGCGGAAACTTGCGCACGACCTGTAGATACAGAGAATTTTAGTGTTGCCGCGTCAAATTTGCCACACAACAAACGAATCCCATCATTTGTCTCTATCTGTCAAAACACTCGCTTGATGCTTTCAAAACAACAGATCATCGCCCACTCCCACCAGAGTTTTTTCAATCATAGAAATGGTAGTTCACGTTCGCTAAAGATCATTTTTCGAGACTCATATTACTCCAACCATTAGTTTCATCGAATAAAAACTATATTTTCGTGTCACAAAAAAGCGTGATATAAAAACATTGAAAAATAAGTGACGCGATTCAAACATTTTCAATAACCACTAAACGCGCTTAGTTTAACCAGCGCAAAGGAAATAGTGGTACATCACCACTATTATTTCAATCCCCTCTCTACCACGCACCAGAATTTCCGAGTGAACCACTATTTCCATAAATACGATAATCGGTGTGACCCCATAAAACAAACATCATCATACAACGCTAACCTCGAGTTCGTCGGGAAAGAGAAAAGTCTTGGACGAATCGTCGGTAAAGTTATAATGAAGTTTGACGCCAAAACAGGTGACCTGACTGGGCTGCTTGTAACAATGAAGCTTATCCGTCTTGTTACTAAGAACATCGGCCTCGTATCGCTCTGTGCGGCTTACGCTACAGTGCTCGTCGCACGCCCAATTACTCTCGGCGCAGTTCTTCGACGCCTTTTTAAACTGAAATAAGTCATACCATAAATGTCTGCTGAAGTAACAGCATAGCGTCTGACTTGGACAAACTATTCTGCGGTATTTTCTTGATGATGATCGCATCATTTACGAAGACTTTTTTAAACGGTTGATTGCCAGGAACGTTTTAAGGAAGGCTTTTACATTCTTGAAATACACAGCGCAGCGACCTGCGACTGCATCCGATTAATGAGAATATCTGCGCGAGGAATGACTGATAAATAAACGCATTCTCGATAAATGTGCAGGAACTGCAACTCGCTGCAATTTAATTGAAGAGTTGTTCCGCAATCATAAAAATAAGAAAAGAGCATATTTTATAATTCACAATGTCGAAATAACTGATGACTATATATACTCACGCTCGCCCATATGATCGCTTTTTCGGGTGACATTGTCGATTTGATCGTCGGTTCAACAGGCATCGGTATATCGTATGTCTCTTCGGTGTACTGCGCCGCGGTTACCAGCACCAGCGAACCAAGGATCAGCAAGTACATGGTCAGGCGTTTATTTGAATGAAAAGGGCTAAACAAAAAAGCGATTAGCGTTTCTGGTAAAATACTGATAATAATAGGCAAAGATACCTAGCTGCAGTTTCCGCCATCCATTCTTTAATTGTGCTCGCTTTCTGATCTTCCTTATCGTTTCTCCACAGAAAATAACTTGGCTGCAGGTCTCACTCCATTCTCACAAGTACAAAATTAGTGAATTATTGAAAACTAAAATGTATGACAGTAAAGCAGCTAAATTTCAGGAAGAAATAATCTCAACGAACAAGCATCATCTATTGTCTACGGTAAGTAGAACCAGTACACTTGCAACGCTGCCCTGAAACAATTTCGCAATGGGACTCAGTTCTTCTGAACACTTCCCTATTCGACTGATTGCACTGGCGGCATTTTGATAAAAGCAAAGGGACTGCGTACGCTCTCAACGACATTGCGAATGCATTCAAACTTCAGAAAATCCTCAAAATATTAAAATGTTCAGCCGAGACCAGTGAGCGTGTCGAATACCACCCTCATGAGCACACTAATTTTATGGACGTGTTTGTATTTGCACGAAAGCGTCCTATTTCAGAAGAACTTCCTACGGTTATTATTCAATACACACACGCATTCGTAGGTGCAAATGCTGAATATGATGAAATGTCGGGCAAGCTACAACTGCGCAGCGCAGCCTGCTCTGTAAAACCTGAAAATGTTGGGAGGTTTTCTATATCTAATGCCACAGCGTTCGTGGTGTAACGGTTAGCATGGTTGCCTTCCAAGCAATCGGCAGGGGTTCGACTCCCCTCGAACGCATTCATTTTTTAAATTATTTTTATTGACCTGTAAACATCATCCCCTACGCGTAGGGCTAATCACTCGCAACTTAGTTTTAGGGCATCCACGGCGAAGTGAAAGCTAACCTCTAGTACTGAGAGACAACTAGTGAACTTGCACAATACAATAATGAAACTGCGCAAGTTGTAGTCGAAGCTCAAAGACTGTAGCAGTCCGCAACAGTGACTAATCCTTTTACTCTGCATGAGCATTCTTGGATCGACGATGAATCGTATCTCCGAACTAATAACTCGTTACATCAAGCGCCTGCCGCGCCGCACTAAGTTAGATGCAGAAGTATGCGCTAGAAATATCCGTTGAATACGCTAGTTGCTACTCGTCCTTAAGCAAGTCTGCTCACTATTCTCTTGAGCGATCAAGTTTAAAAGAGAAAAACCTTTATGACTTAAAATTGTTCACGGACAAATGAACTTTAAACTTAATGAAAATAACAACACTCGCTCATTCGGTAGCATTTAAAGTTATTCGAATGGAGAAAATTCCGACTAACGATTTCGTGTTTGCAAAGATAGTCATACTCCATTCTATTTGTCATACCATCGCACATTCATCGCCTTTTTTATGCTCAGCCTGAGGCTTTGGCTAACGGCTTATGCTTGGCTTTGCAAGATTCCTAGACTTTTTCTGTCTAAGCCTGTATGTGATCCTGAGGTAGGACATCGAAAGAGATAACGAGTCTATGAAACTTAGTGCAATCGTTCTTTTGGTTAAAGCCTTTATCAACAATGAAACAAACATGGGTTACAATGCAATAACTGATCAACAAAATCAAGTTTCGGGGTCTCAACTTGACAAAAAAGGGTTTACGCAACACGTTCAACTTTATTTGTAACAATTTAAGATTGCAACAAGCGCTGTATTAATGCATTGATAAATTAAAGCAGTAACATAAAGTCAAGAAAGGATGATACGTAAGAAGCGCGTACCACTGCAAAGTAATTAATTGCCGACATATACAGTGATATCACCGAATACATTTAGCAAAACACACGCAACAAATCTAATGGATTGCAAGCGAGTCCCCGAGGACCGTATATTTGATATCTTCTATAGTTATACGAATATGGGTAATTTCTGTATGAGTTGTAGTACGATGGGTAATAGGAATTGTATGTATAGCCGTTGTTATATCCGAATCTATTCCTCGGCCAATAAGAACTGTATCCGTTATAATAGCTTCTGGAGGGGTATCTCCAGTTGCTGTATCCGTTGTTCCAACCACTGTATCCGCCGTGTCCGCCGTGATGGTGATGTCCCCACCCGTTGCCCCATCCGCCAAGGTGATGGTTACCGCCAAAGTGATGATGGCCGCCGCCGTGGTGATGACCGCCGAAGTTGTGGTGGCCCCCGCCAAAATGCCCATGTCCACCATGCCCATGAGCATCGGAAGTTGGTGGAGTAATGCAGACGATGAGAAAAAGGGAAATAATGGAAAGGTTGGCGAGGAACATTCTCCTCTGATTATTCTATCGTTCTGCACGCGTTTGATGACAAGCGTTTGCTAGCTTCTTTCAAGCAGATCGCCTGAAAAACATTATCGCTAACTGTTCATAGAAACTCGAAAAGAGTTGGATTAAAGTTAGGCACGATATAGATTCAACACATACTCGCTTTTGAGAATTCGGACAGCTCCTTCGAAAAGGTGTCTCATTTTTTCGCTCGTGTTAGAGCCGTGGATCAGAGCTTCCCGTATGTTAAACAAAAAATTTATACTAACAGCCGGGGCTACGCGCTACCTACGCAACTAGAATAAATATAGCACTGGGAATGATTCTGCGTAACAAAACATCGTTATTTATTCGAGCGTTTTGGCGCGTTTCTGTATGAATGTACCACTGATGGCAAAAGCGTTTATTTGGCGGTCACTGGAATATGAGAATTTAAATAATTGTTTGAACTCAAAGTAACTCATAAAGTAATGCAAATAAATGTACTGAAACAATTATCAAAAATGTGAGCACCTATCGATGCCTACGGGATCGGACCGGGGCTTCAGGAGCACATTATCCCATCATATGCCTACCCTGTTTCTTCCACTGCTAACCTAAGTTAAGATTGCCCTTTTTCGGCGTATTATCATCTCCTCCTAAACTTCGAAGCCCCGAGTTATGAATTTATCGGGGACATATCTCCTGAATCGCCCCACTACTCATTCTTCTGCTAATTACGAACTAAACAATCTATAGCTGTTGTAGCATTGTATAAACGGCGATTGGGTGAGAAAAGAAAGTAAGAAAGAAAATGCGACGAGATGTTCTAAATTTTAAAATCTTTTATAGCTATTCAAGATGTGGGCGTTGATTCGCCAAAGAAGGAAAGTAATGTCCTACTTTCCGGACATCAGCTGGGAGGTCAACGAACGCACGCAAATAAACTCGTTTCAAATCAGCAATTCTGTGAGGTCTAATTCGATTGCATTGGCATTTACCATTCCTAGAGGTCAGAGAATATTTAAGAAATCATCACATGCAATATCTCCCTTGCTTTAGCCAATATCTGTCAGAAACCGACAGTTGTTGGAAACTGACATATATTGGTGTTTTTCGCTATGTTACACTTACGCGCTGCATTCTTTTCAAAGCCGTAGCGGTAAATGGTAGGCGTCAGCAAGAATAAGCACTTATCACGGCGAGTTTGCTCGCTTGAAACATCAGAGAGATCGATCAGTAAAAAATGTTTACTGAAATAACGAAAGGATAGTATTTAAAGAGTTAATCGTAATCTTGTAGAGAACGTAGAAACTGATGCTGATTCTGAACGCTCGTGTAATGTACCCATTAACAGGAAGTGCAAAATACAAGGCAAAACGAAAAAACAAAACAAAAGCAAAGTAATTAACAAAGCATCAAAGCAACAGCAATGAGCATTAAATCTAAGAAACAACAATGAAATCCCCACGCTCGCGATCAATAATGAAGTCGCAACAAAAATTGTATATTCGATAAAGCGATCTGGGGCCAATTTCATAAAACTATTGAACTGTTGAGAATTGAGAATTGAGGAATTGAGGCGCACGCCGATTGGCTGAAATTCAAAACTGACCTATCGGCGTGCGCCTCAATTCCTCAATTCTCAATTCTCAACAGCTCAATAGTTTTATGAAATTGGCCCNCGTATGCCGATTGGCTGAAATTCAAAACTGACCTATCGGCGTGCGCCTCAATTCCTCAATTCTCAATTCTCAACAGCTCAATAGTTTTATGAAATTGGCCCCTGGGTGAAAGACTAATAAATAAACAGGTGGATCAGTTGGTCAACTTCCTTGGGCAGGTTTTTGCAGCTTTACCTGTCAGATTTTATCTCCCCACACTTGGCAATAAAGGCACCATCTGCCTGGACATCACCAACAACAGCATTCAGTGGATTGCCATACAGCTGGGTTAAATGTTGGGTATAGTCCTAACTCCTTTAATGGGCAACCAGAATGTCGGGGTTAAGCCTTAACATGGTTAGATTAAAGCACAAAACTTGATATATCTATGACATGACTTAACTTCATTCACGTGATTGAAAGACATTTGAGAATTGAGACTGGTCGTTTTGCTGTGGAGACGAGAAATTATAGGTTCGGTTTATTATTTAGCACCAAAACAAGGTTAAGAACTATGCGTTCCAGCTAATTACACCGCTGATGTGAAGATAGGGTGTGATTGTTAATTTGCAGTGCGGGAAAAGTAGCTAATTAACTGTCATTTTACTCCATTACATCAACTTCATCTTCACTGTCACTATCGTTAACAAAGGTAACGGCACTGATCACAAGTTCACAAGCGGGGTTATCGAGAAGAATTTCATCAAGAGTAGCGTAGCGCTTTTCAGCCTCGCGAACGTGGGAGAAGAAGCCGTGAATGGCGCTCTGCAGCAAGTTTTTGAAAGCGAGTTTAGTCGCGGCCATAACGCTTTCAATTTATCGTCACTTCGTAGTTCGTCTCACAGCTGTCGCTTTATCCATCCTCAAACTGACTCAATCGGGTTGAGGTCGCAGTGATATGGCGGCAGGCGAAGAATGATAACGCCACTTTCAAGCGCTATTCTTTCGACAGCATGGCGGTTATAATCGGCCATCTTTAGAGGCGCGATGCACTTATCGAAGAGCGCTTTTTTGTGACTTCTTCAGGAAAGGGGATGTTGTTCTTTCGAAGCCAGTCTCTTATTTTATTGCCAGTCATTAACATCGTTGGCACCTTCTCCTCGTATCGGCTATTACATGAAGCATTGCCAAGTATGAGGACGACGGGTTGGTTGGAGCCAGCCTTCAGTATAGGAGCAATCCTCCTCAGGTAGGCTTCAAATTTTGCGGCATCCATGTCCCGATGATAGTCGCCGTCATCGTCAGTTGCATGCGAAGCAAATATGAAGTCGGTGCCATCAACGAGTCCATCTTCAGCGACGCAATGTACGACGATTGCGCGCTTGCCGCGGCTGACAGGCGTTTTCGGTCCAGTCATAAGTCCGTTCCGCTTTGCCTCATACGGGTTAAGGAGCACGTCCTCGTCCACCCAGTCGTATCGCTGGCTCATCCCCGCGAACACCCACGTCTCGTCCATGTAGACAATGCGATATCCTCGCTGACGGTAGACGTGGAGTTCGCGGAGGTATCCTTTGCGCCAGTTGATCAAATCTTGTCGTTCGAATACGACTGGGCGGGAGTCGATCTTTCCGAATCTGTAGCCAAGGCCGTTAAGGATGAGCCGGAAGTTGCTCTCCGAGCATGTAAAGCCGCCCTCTGCCTCCATTTGGTCTTTATAGCTTTTTTTAGGAGACAGTTGACGGCCACTTTCCTGTTGTTTAGGTAAAAATCGTGGTGGATGAGTCGCTTGATTGTTGCGATGATGGGCCCATCGATGTTATTGATGGCGCGCTCCCACAGGTCTCGTCGCGTCATCCTCTTCTTTACAGTTCGGCATGATGGGGCATGTGAGAGTATGCCAGACGTGTCGTTGCAGGCGATGTGATGGTCAGGTAGGTTGGCGTTGAAGCAGCATGACACAGCTTTCTCACTGAGCCCTAGCGCGCGTGCGGCACCCTGCTGCGACGGTCGAATCTTGTTCTTGATGTTGTAGTTGACCAGCCTTTTCACAAACCATTTACTTTGCAGACACAGGCGTGAACGGTCGCAGAGTGGTTTGTGTGAGATATCGGGGCAGATGCTGCACTGGCCGCCCTTGTCTGCTCTCCGGTAACATAACTTCGCTGGAATTTTGACGGTTTGCGCCGATTGATCCAGTCGATTTTTTATGCTCAATATCTGAAGAGTAAAATTTATCTTCTAATTCAATGTATGTTTAGAGTAGTTCGCTATGACACGCTTAACTGTTTCTACGTGAGTGAGTGTACTATGTCAAGTTTATATGTCACGAGTGCCTGACTACTAGTGTGGTGGGCAGAGTCGCGATGTAAATGAAGTATTCATTGCATCACCTGTTGACGCTAATGCTCCAGTCCCGCATAATTATTGAGAACACTATATATCGCAACTGAATCTTCATTGATAATTTTTCATATTACAGTATTGCCTGAGGCATTCAACTGTATGTCAAAGAAATTCTAACAAAATAAAAAATACTGAATAGGATGAAATGTCGGGCAATCAACCACAGCGCGATCTGCTCTATAAAATGTGGAAACCTTCGGAAGTTTTCTGTCCCTACTGCCTCAGCGTTCGTGGTGTAACGGTTAGCATGGTTGCCTTCCAAGCAATCGGCAGGGGTTCGACTCCCCTCGATCGCATTCCCTTTTGTCGCATGGTAAATATTATCACTACGAATGAGGCTGGTCGCACGCATCTTACACGTTTTGCGTCACCTTGCATCATTGCACATAGAGTTGCCAATCAGACGGGCAACGAGTGGGAAATGCTTGTAATTTACACTAGCGTAAAAAGCTAAGGATTATATTAAGGCTAACAATTTTAAAGCCTAAATAGGGTTTAATATTGGCTACTGTTTGATGATATTGAGATGTTCAAAACCCATATAACCCTAACGCGAACACACTCATAGTGTAATCAATTCTGTCATTATGAAATATAATTCTCGTTTAGTTATTTGAGACCTTACTTTTATAGCCAGTCAACGTAGTTGTTTAGCTTCGGACTGGCGCCACGCCACGTACTTTTCAAGTCACAATGCCACCCTTCCGCACTGTTTGTAGTGCGGCACATCGTGTTTTCAAAATGATTCCATAATGTGATGTAGTCTTCGCTCTTTTTCAAGCTCTTGCCCGCCTTCTTCGGCATTCGCAGCCATTCTTCTTTGAAGTACTTGGTGAACCGAGTGAAAGCTATCTCGAAGCCAGCAACATTAGGTGAATGGCACAGCCGACTGAACTAAATTTGTTGAACATAGTGCGGCAGTCCCAAAATCTTCTTTAGCTGCTTGGCGACCTCTGCTTGGTCCTTCACCGTCTTCAGTCCCTTTGCATCAATGTTTCTGCTGACAGCTTGGCCATAATGAAAACGGCACCCATGCACTTTGATTTTGCGCTCAGTCGTCTTGAACGCAGCAACAAATATCTTCTAAACAGTAGGCTCGAAATCGAATAGCATCGTAAAGAGCGAGCTGACAGATCTGTTGCTGTCTCATTCTTCAAGAATATGGTTCAGGAAGTTGAGCATGAAATAGTAATCGTCATAGGTTTTCCCTTTGAGGGGCGTATGTACAATTTGTACCGATTCACCACCCGGGTGCCTTATGTGCCAGGAGTAGACCTGTAGGTAGCCTTTAGAGGCACTCTTGAAAGTTCTGTAACTTTTCCAACAGTTGCTTGCTTCAGAAAAATCATGCTAGTAAGTAAATACTACCTAAAATCAAAAATTAATAAAGGCATATACCTACCACGAATGATGTTGCATTTAGGTCTTGGCCGCGTAGAGACATAGTAATCGATGGCAGCTAAGTTTACAACGGGGGTATCCGGATCATCCATGGCCTATAACCGTTATAGAATATAATATTAATAATGGTCCGGTGACCGGAACTTACATTCAACAATCGTAATCCTTCCCTTGACGAATGCTAAGATCAGTAAATGTTTTTTACACTCACCGTGTGCGTCGCAGTAAACGCACACGGTAAGTACTGAAATCATTTACTGCATTTAACGCAATCAGGCAACGGTTTGAAATTGGTGGGTGCAAGTTCCGGCCACGAACTCATCGCCGACGAACCTTTTCAGTCAATTTTTCGAGCTACTCACAGAATATTTAGATAAATCTCCAATGGAGCATGCATTCGGGTGTATTTGATTGTTTCTATAATTTTGTGAAGGAAAATCAGAAATTTGTGCGAGGTTCTGTTCGTTTCCTAAATCAACATTTTTTGTACAAGAATAAGTCTAGTTACGAATTGCGATTTTCCTTTAGAATTCTTATTTCGTACTACCGTGTCCCTTTGGCGCACTGTATTTTTGAATTCATTTTCAGATTAATGTTGTTGTCGTGATGGGTGTGGTCTTTGTTATTTCGTGAGCGATACAGTAAAATGCCAGTGTGCGAGTTGTGCAATAAAGAACTGTCATTATAATCCGCGCTGACTTCCTAACATGGTTTTTACTTCACAACAAAAAGCCCAAGTTGTTGTTTGGTTTGGATAAAGCCAAAGCCCAATGAATGTTCAGAGGCGGTTTTGGACGCCTTATGGCAGACATGAAAGAGCGCCAGGTCAGTCCACCATCAGAGAATGATTCCAAAAGTTCCTGAACAGTGGAAGTGTCTTCAGAAAACCCAGAAAAATTACTAGGTTGGTTTAAAAGAGAAATTTCTAAACGATGTTTTCAGTTTTCTTAGTTTAAGATGGGTCAGAAATGAGGTCACAGTTGCAGAAGTTCTTGTAGCCTTTCAAGCGAATCCATATCCATCTGTTCGCAGGATTTCAAATGAGACTGGCTGCTTAGTGGGAACTGTGCACAGAATTTTGAAGGAGGAAAAATTTCATCAGCTACAGCTTCAGCAGGAACTTCTGGAATGTGACCTTCAAATGTGAGTGCTTTTTTGCCTAATAGCATTTGGCATGCAAGATGGGGCCCCTCTACATTGGTCTAGAGCTGTTAGAGATTTCATAGGTCAAGCTTTTCCTAACCACTGGATTGGGCAGGGACCCCAAATATGCCTTTGCCAACTTGGTCTTCTGTTTTGGCTCTACATGTGCTGATGAAGCGGAAGACTCAGAGCACATATCAACAAATTTTCTGCCGGCTCAACGTGGTGCTGGAGGAGAACAAGTCAGTCAGCATCCTTCACACGATCCTCATAGACTTTGAGCCAGCTGCAAAGAAGGCATTTGAATTTGAGCTGCAGATGGATGCTCAGCATATCTCGATCAAGGGCTGCCGATTTCACTTCGGGCAAGCCAGCTCTCATAATTTCGACAAGAAGGAGCTGAAGCCATTGCGAGGTGATGAGGTCGTTGACACTTGGCTTAGGTAGTTCCTTGGCTTCCGCTTCTCCCACCGCAGTTCGTTTGCATGATCTAGAACAGCACCCTTCATCACCACCCCAGAGTTCATGGCTACAATCGCCAACTCAAGAACTTTGTCACCTATTTCGAGAACCAGTGGCTGAGTTCAGATGACTACATTTGCCATTGAATCATTGGGATAACGATTTGTGCTGGATGACCAACAGCGCCAAAGGCTGGCATTTGGGTAAATTTTATTACATATTATAAAATCACTTAGTAAGGAGTTTTTAAATATTTACAATTTTATTTTTCACATTTCGTTATAAAAATATTTAAGAAAAATTAGTGATAAAGTATTAAATACTTTAGGACTGAAAGCCACGTGGAGCGGAGCAAGGCCCGTTCTAACCACCTACGTGGAATGGCTCAAGAAGAAAGAGGTCGAACACGCCACGCGCATCACACAGCTTGATGAAGATGCCTTTCTGACCAAGAAGCGCGTCGCAGCCTACGTTCAACTCGACGAGTGTATTCACCAGGCGAAGGTGCGCTTCTCAGTGCTGGAGTTGCTTGAGCTCGACAACGACACCCCCGACATGCTGCCGATCATCCTGCGACTCTTGCGTCATGTCTCATGCCTCCTCAGCAATAAGAAGAATGTCGCCACCGCCCCTGCCGCCCCACCGGTTGACCCTGCCGCGATTTCCTTCTACGAGCCAGTGAACACGATCGACGCGACCATCTCGTCGGTCGTCAACGCCGCCGTCCGTCGCTGCCCGGCGCTGGTGCATACTTTCTTACCCCCCTGCACTCATCAGCGGCCGGCGCCGATCGTCCCTACCGAAGAAGAACTGAGTACGTTTTATTAATATTTTTCGTTACCACATATAATAAATTAATCTCTACAAGACTACAGTAACATTCGCATGGCACTATTAGCTTTAAATAACATAAAATCGCGTTTCTCATCCCTACCTAATTCTCCTAAAAATGTCTATAAGTTAAATCAAAAATTTAAAATAAAGATAACAATATAATTTTAGGCGATGATTCCGTCAGCAACTCGTCTGATGACGAGATCGAAGAACCCGACAACATCGCGGAGCCCATCTAGGCACCATGCAGGGAGTGTGGCGATCGCACGGCCGAGAGCTGCGCCGCCTGCAAGCTCCCCATGCATTTCAACTGCGGCAGCGTGCGCGACGAAGACACGATTTCGTTCTGCGATTCGTGCTGTCATGAGATCGCCAACGTTTCCCAAATCGAAGGCCGCATGGCTCGTCGTCGAGAGCTCGACCGCCGTCTCGCCCCGATTTACGGTCTTCCCGTCGAAGATTTATGTTTTTATTAACTTATTGTACATAACTACTGTTCCATTCCCAAATGTTCATAGACTTCCGTTCTGTACATAAATATTTACGTTTTGTTCCCGTTTTCTCCTTCATTCGAAATAAATGTTTCTTTAACACAAACGTTATTCGGATAACTTGACCTCAGTGCGCGCGTTCGGATAACCTGATAAGATGGTATACGGTATCAAATTGCGTTGCGGCGTGAACTTCACGAATGTTTAGATAACTTGGTTACACGCCCCTGACCAACGTTATAAATACAGTTGACTGTTTATCTTCAGAAATTCTTGGTTTTTTGCGAAAGGCTATTGCGGGCTAGTTAATCAGAACGGTAAAAAGTTTATTAATGTTGCGTTAAAATGAACAGAGGAATCTTAGCAGAAATCACAGTTAGTCTCATTGTATCACAATTTGTGGAACCATAGACCGCAAGGGCCCTCACATTGAATCCAATCGACATTAGATGATGAGCCAGGTTCATCTGCTTAGAGACATTTTCAACAGACTTGTACATCATTGGGGTCGATGTGTGGGAATCGTAGCAGGCGCTCAATTTGGGTTTGTGAGTCTCCCGAATTCGGTACTGATTGTTCAGGACTTTACAGGCAGCCTGAAATAATCTGTTTATATGGACGATATTATAAGAATAAAGGAACGAACCTGAACGTCACATTCCCGATTGATGTCCTCAATCGCTTTGAACAGATAAAACAGGACTTGGTCAATGCGGCTGTTCTGGCTGCCGTTCAGGTACGTCCTCTTCAGAGTACGGTGCCACTGCTCAACAGCCATGTTAGTATTGGCGACCAAGCTGGCGCGGCTGTACGGCGCCCATTCCTGGATTCGCTCCTCTGTATTGAAGTAGGTCGATCGGAGGTAGTCTTATAATCCACTTCCTCATTCAACATTATCAAAATTTCGACAATCATTCCGCCAAAATGATTCTATCGCGGCTCCCTGTGTAGTAGGTAGAGCTGTTCTAAAATCTGCTTCTGACGGCCTTTGTCCTGGATGCGCGACGCATTCTGCGCCCAATACCGCATGACGTGCCACGCACCAAGAATTTTGTGCATGTTGGAGACGTCAAACACCTCTTGCCACGCATTCCAAAATGCGTAATTATCGTCCGGCATGATTATTTCCGGTGTCAATGGACCGCATATAAATTTACAATTATTATTGATCTAATCTCCTTACCGTTCTCGAATGGCTTTGAAAAACGGCAAAAACTGCTCGGCGCTTTCCTCCTTGCAGAAGTAGAAGGCACACGGGCGCCCTCGGCCGATATCGTCGAAAACAAGCAGAGTCACAAGCTTATATTTGTACCGCGTGCAGTTGTGCGTCGAATCAACGCAAACGCCTCTGTATGCGTACTGTTTGAACAGATCGCCTTGCTCCGCCGTCATGATACCTAAAAGAATATTATTATTCAATCAAAATTATTTTTATTATTGCTACATTCAAATTTAATTCAAATTATTGATATCACTTACCAAGGTGAAATCCATCACCATCTGTGTTAGTAGCTGAATGGTAATCGAAAAAGTTATTCCAGGGCAGGTCATTCTCTGCGTCCTCTTCGACCCACTTCTTGATGCTGAGCATGTCGTTGGGGTCGCGCTGCCCCTTATTCAGGCCGAATTGGCCCACGACAGCGCGCACATCCTTCCGCGAGGCGAAATAGAGGCGCTCGCTCTCTTTGTCCGAGGGCAGTTCTAAAATTGTTTTTAACGGTAATTTGTAAATTGATTGCATTGTCTTCGTTTTAAAATGTTGAATTATAAAAATTTACCTTAAATTAAATTAAAAAGTCATTTATAATCAATAATTGCGAACCCTGAATCTTGTTGAGCACCCAGTCAACGTTATGATCTTCTTGCACTAGGTTGACGATGTGCTCTTTCTCCGATTTCGACAGCCGCAGGCGCGCCGGCTCCTTCTCGTGTCCGAAATGCTGCAGACAGTAACGCGCCTCGATCTTCCCGTCCTCACGCTCCTTTGTCTAAAAAAGTCATATTTAATCATTATATTGCTTAATATAAAGACTGTTCATAAATTACGCTACGTTTTAGAAGGGGGGGGGGCTCTATTTAGATAATCGTTACGAAAAAGGGATATCGGTACAAAGTTAAGACTGGCATGTCGTAATTTATCAACTATTCTTTAGTTCTCTTACCCGTAGAAACGCGGTGCATTCCTCTCCGCTTCGAACAGGAAAGCGGGCGACTCGCTCGGCGTCCATGGACCACTGCGCTTTGGACACGCCTGACCGGCTACAAGCCATATAGCGCGTTCGCGAGCCACCGCCAGATCTTGTGACGAAGTCGACGCAATGCATCTTGCGGGTCTCCTCCATCCAGTTCTTAAATTAGATGGGTTTATGAGTGCTAATGGACGAATTATTAAGGCTACTGTTCTTTTTACCTCGAATTCTAGTGCACTGTCAAATACGCATTCTTTGACTTCCAACTGGTTGACCTCCTGCTGCTCTACGACGTGCGCCCGTAGCTGTTCTCGCGTATTGAACCTGTCATCACACTGACTGCACTTTATCGTAGCGCTCTACAAAAAATTGCCTCAAATTTTTTATGCTAAACCTTTGTGCGTGAGTAAATCTCATTATATTCCTTTTGTCGTTCACATAGTACTAACAACTTACTTGTGCGGTATGCTCACTAGCTACTAGCAAGTCATGCTTCGATCTCCTATGCTTGCGGAGCGCGTCGTTGGAGCTGCACGTGTACTCGCAGCTGTCACAGGCGATGGCCTTCTCCTTTACTACGATGGTATCTGGATGCATACGCTTTCGGTGGTAGCATAGGGCTGACCGTGAGGATAATTCTTTGTTGCACAAGTCGCACATGGCATTTTACTGCACCGCTCACGAAATAACGAAAACCGCAACAATGAATCACAACAACATCATTACTCTGAAAACTTCTTCCTAAATTCGGAGGTCCAGGGAGCACCGTAGTACGAAACGATTATTTTAAGGAAGGTCGCAATTCGTAACGAGACTTATAATATTTCGAAAAACATGGTCTGAGAAAACGAATTAAAACTCGCATAAATATTTAATTAAATAACCTGCAAAAGTCATATAGTGTTCAAGAAGACGTAGCGTGCCGTTTAAAACGACAATCAACGTTGCAATAGGCACAACACATTTTAGAGATTGACCATACGTCCAACAGTGTTTAAATTTCGCGCATTAACCTTATGATGTTGGTACTAAAGGCCGATACTTTAGTGCAACGTTAGAGAACAGTAGGTGCGCACGGTGCACCAGTAGTCACAATCTCAAACTTCAGGTTTTTCAGCAATAAAATGAAAACATAAAAATATAGTTAATATAGCGTTAGATTCCTAACGGAGCGATCTATTATTGTATGAAGTCCGATTTTGAAACTAAGCTTACATCGAAAAGCAAAAAAGAGAAAATCGAGAGCTCCATAGTAAACGTACTTCGGATTTTACTTGTCAAAAAAGTAACTTAGAAATAATAATGTAGATATCAAAATAAAGAGCTTAAAAAGTTGTATTAATGTATGAAGCCCGATTTTTAATCTAATCAGAAGCTAAAAAGCAAAAGCTGAAAAACGTCGTTAACTGAGTATCTGACAACGTGTACGTGCCAGTACAAATCTGGTGCACCGTGGTGCGTGCAAAGGGCAGATTTTTGCTTCAAATTTTGCTAAAATGTCGTCTAATTCTGAACCAAAAAAGAAGAGAGTGTGCTTGACCTTCGAACAAAAGCTCTCCATCTTCGCTGCTTTGAAGGATAAATCGGCCAGTAGAATCTAAATAGCGAAAGATCACGGCTGCGATTTAACGACGATCGTTCGCATCAAAGATGAAGCGATCATTCGCGAAATGGCGCTTCGCAATGGAAATGTGAAGACTATGCGTAAGCGGAAAAGCAACTACGATGACCTGAATTTGGCTGTATCGCAATGGTTTCACGCTAAACAACTAAAGGATCATGAATGGTGTATCCATGGTTATGTTCAGAGATGTGCTCATTGAAGTTGCGAATGGTACGCGTTGCGAGCATGGGATGAGGGGTCAATAGAAACCCCGATCAACTGCAACAGGAGCAGAAATGCCAGGTAAGCACTGTAGTACATGATGTTCATTAAGATGCTCTTCTATCATTAACGAAATTTAGATGCAAAAGTATACTTCCTCAGTTGCATGGGAGTTGTGCTGAGGAAAGTGAGGATTGCATACCTGTGGACGCGATCTCCTTGCTGCGAGTGCATATTGGAGTACTGTGGTGGGTGCGACAGCATCGTGAAAATGAACAAGAATGACTGGAAGAAAACCTTTGACGCAATACCGCGTGTGGATTCACGTTTCTCTCAGGTCCTGGTGGGAAACCTAACTGTCATAGCGGCGCTCCGGGCTGTGAAACGGCCTTACTCCGCACAGGACTCAAATCTGCGAGCTGTGCAACAGATGGTTGTTGAGACCAACGGCCTCTTAGCGCTTGTTGCGCAGGCCTTGGAGACTGAGGACGTCTTGTCTGCTCGGGGCTACCTAGAGTGGGCGATGTAAGCGAACACCATGACGATGCATGAGACAACAGTGCTACGTTGGGAGCAGGTGCTTTCCCTGCTGGGTGTGCGTGACCCGACGGCCGTCATGCCGTCGTTTTGCTTGACGGTTGTCGAGGACAAGGAGAAGGTGGCTGGCGCCGACCAGGTGGCAGCACCGCCGCTTTTTGGCAAGCGCCTCACGAAGGAGGCGCTTGACCACGTCAAAGATAGTGCGCTAGCCTCTGCCTTTGGCAAGCTAGCGCAACCAGCTCGCCCACCGCCACCGCGCAAAGCTGCTGGCCCATCAACGACGTGACCATCTGATCAACGCACGCGTATGAGCGCGCCAGTGAGCAGGTTGGTGACCCCTTTCGACAATGTGTCAATGGGTGTCAATCTCCCTGGTCAATTGTCTGTTATGACAGGGTTGCTTTTTGTCAAGCATACGGGCGTTGCTTCGCGTGTTGTGTGCGTGCCAACATTAGCCCATAGTTGTTTTGTGCCGATTATGCATAGTGCAAAACCAGTGGGTCAACTACGGTTATTTGTAACCAACTGGCGTAAAATTCCGCGCGACCCTTGGGTATTAGCCGCGATCTTGGGTTATCGGCTTGAATTCATGCCCAATGCTCCTTCCATACAACGTGTACAACTGCGGCTTATTTGCTTCTCCCTGTGTGACCAGGCATTGGTCGATATTGAAGTGGGAAAGCTCATGGAGAAGGGCGTGGTGCTAGTAGTACCATAGCATAGACGCCACTTGTTGTGGCTTTTGCACATTTTCCTAGTCCCAAAAAAGTCAGAGGAATAGCGCCCGATTATTAACCTCTGGCCGCTAAACCAGTTCTTGCGATATGAGCACTTCAAGATGGAAGGCTTATTCATGCTTAAGATCCGCTTTTTCTAAGCACCGAGTCTTTTGTTCAGAGCCTTGGCACAATGGACAAAAAGTGTTCGGATTTTGCTGAAATTTGGTATGCTAGGGTAGTTTAGGGTGAAAGTTCCGAAAATGATGTCGGATTTTTTCACAAAAGTTTTCGCTTCGAGATACGGCGGGAAATTTAAATTTGTGTACTGACAAAACAGAATTTGCCAAAATCAATAGTTTTATAGATCAATCGATTGGGAATGATGAGACGAATCTGAATACGTTTTCAAATTGAAAATTGGTACAGAACCTGAAAAGTTATGCAAGAGAGAAAATTCGAATTTTAAAACGTTTTTGGTTTTTCCATTTTTTCGGTCAGAGCTTGTTTGGATGCCGAAGTAGAGCACCCCTTGTGGTTGAAGCCCTAACTCTGGGCTATCCAATGGCGTCATAAAAAATTGACTTTTGCGCGGGGCAACAGGTCGCAAATTGAGCCCGAAGGTGATGGATGCCGAATTTACCAAAAAAATGGGTATGAGGAAATGTGGCAGAACGTGACTAAAATCAATGTTTCTATACACCATTCGATGGAGAGTGACGAGAGCAATCTG
>NIUQ01001417.1:0-30644 GCA_002796945.1 Plectus sambesii | reverse complement strand
AACAAGAGAATATACCAAATAAGAAATGGCTTTCGCAAAACTGGGTGATAGAAAGATTGATCAAAGGACATTAAGTGAAATCAATTACAAAAAAGCTATGTAGTATATTGTTGTTAAAATATTAGGATCTTTTTTAATGTAAGCATAAGTTTTAAGTAGAACTGAGGATCTTCGATTAGAAAATTATTCTGGTTAATTGATGGAACTCTTGTTAGCGAGTTAGTACATCCTTCATTAGTCAGTATTGACACACTTTCCCTACAAAAGCACCAAAAATTGTCTCACCGGCATTTGGACAGCACATGGTGGCGGTAGTATCAGCACCATAATGGCAGAAGTAGTTGGGCGGGCATGGCGAGCTTGTCGAGCAGTAGAGGATTTCGCCGCCGACTGGTCGGTAGGGCTGACCAATACACGGGTTGGAGAATTCTAAATTAGAAGAATAGATATGTTCTATGTACAGGGGCATGGATGGAATATCATGATGTACTGAGGAAATTTAGGTCTATGTGCACTGGACCGACCTAATTTAGCGTGAATAGAATGGAATATTGCACTGAATTAAAAAAAGATGAGACCAATCCTTAACTTTCTATCAGGTTGGTATAAAATTATTTACACAGATTTGATCTTCAACAAATATTTTATTATATCCTACAAATAAAAGAACACAATTATAACAGATAATCACGGTTTTAATCAATGATTAACTCCCCAGAAGCGTTTCGATCCCGTTCCTCAAAAAGTCTTTAAGATGGAATATTCTTGAAAGAAAATTCCATTTGTGTAAATAATTTTTGCACCACCCTAATAGATCGAAGCATTTAAAGAGTAAAGGTAAAGGTACCTGGGCAGGCCTGTCTGCATTGTTGTAGGGCGATAAAGTTGTTGGAGTTTCCGCCCTCTCCGCTGTAAGTGAACTGAGCGCACTGCCGAGTGAGACTGTTGTAGTAGTAGCGGGTCAGCGCTTGCGACCCTCGGCCTACTTCCATTGGCAATCGGCATGGATCGGTCGCTGAAATTATTGGATTCATGCCAATAATTGCAAAATACACTACAGTCAACTGCGTTTATAACGCCTGGCTCTATAACGTCTTTGGCTTTATAACGTCGGTCCTTGGCTGGTCCCGCGTACTATGTTCTGTACAGGGCTAACTGCCTCTATAACGTCGCTGTCTTTATAACGTCGGTCTTTGGCCGGTTCCTTGACCGACGTTATAAAAGCAGTTGACTGTAGAGGGATTGTTTTTAAAATGATTAACTGTTCATAACTCTATCGCACACGTCTGAAAATCGTTTTAATGTTATCTAATTATGCGATATCGTCAGTATTCGATACCACTGTTGTGGCCATCCATTACATGATGCGTAGACTGCGGCATATTGCAATAAATTCAGCTTTGAGTGAATAAATACTTTGCACTGACCAAGTAGTTATGAAAAGTCCTTGAACTCTAATAAATCTTAAAAGAGGTAGCTCTTGTTACATTGATACTTGGTTTTAGTGGAACAGCTTCTCTTACGAATATACGAAAATCTCTTTAATTTTTAAAGAGTTGACAAACCTCCAGGACAGCAGACGGTGCTTTCTTGCTGCGATCCAATGTGGCAATAGTAGCCGTTAGGGCAGATGTTGACATTCTGTGCAGTACAGTAGGTGATCGCGCCGGTGAGTGATGTCAAAGGAGCACCGCCCCCGCACGGGTTCGAGAATTCTAAAATGTATATTTATTACTTTGCTGCTTCATCAGCAATTAAAATACACAATTTTCATTTAAAAATTCGCTAATAGACTTCTTTTGAAGAGAGATAATTTGCATCGCCATTATCAGGGATGCATCGAAACTTTGAAATTAATTCTACTAACTAAAGCCACGTCGCGAGAAGGGGACCGATAAAATTAAGAGAACTTCTTCAGGTCAGTATAGTCATCGCAAATACCGAAACAAACATACCTGGGCAAACTCGCTGGCAAGCTTCACGCGTGAGGAAGTTATTCTGGTTTCCACCAATGCCTGTATAAGTAAACTGCTGGCACTGTCGGGATTGCGTGTTGAAGTACCTGAAAATTTTATAATGATTATTGATCGCTTTTCTTCGAGTACACATTTCGCTATATCGTATTTTAATCCATAAAACGCAATTTAAACATTGTAGTCAAATTTTCCGATCAGTTACATGAAATCTTAAATTGAATAAGCCATACTGATTTGAAAGACGACAGCATTTCTTTCTATCAATTTACGTACTTAACAACCAAGAAACGACTACCATTCTTGGTGAAAAACGATGTTCATATACTGAAATGTGATCTCATCTTTGCCAACTTCGATGCTTGATTCGATTTCTTATGACTAATTGAAAATTTTCGACTATGCGTAACATCGGAAGGCAGATATAAGGATGAAAGACGATAAAAGCAGCTTAGCACAGGCAAAAGTACAAATGACAAACCATCTGGGGAGGTTGGCGGGTCCTGAGCCGATGGCAAGGGGAGTTGTGCAAGGATCCTGACCGCCAGGGCAGCAGACGGTGGTCTGGGGCTGAGCACCCACATGGCACCAGTAGTTGTTCGGACAGTCAACCGGCGCGTTGGTGTTACAGAAGCGCACAAGACTGGTCAGCGACTCCCTGAATGGCTCGCCCATGTAGCACGGGTTGATGAACTCTGCAATTCGAATATTCAAATTAAAAACACAAAACATCTGTTAGAGCGTCAGCTCACGATTCGTCCGTATATTTAAATACCCGCTAGGTTATAGCACGAATGCATTATACTGTACTGTAATATGTCGTTGTGCTATCGCTACCCTCAAATGTATTCATTCGGTCGTCTCGTGTCTGCCCTATTTCTGTTCTGATCTCTCGCTATCCTCGATATCTCGCTTCTCTATAAACCTAGTTAGCACGTATTCTTCCGCCTCGCATCCCAACGAATATATGTCAGTCAACGACATAACAACAACTAACAGCTCTTTTAGACAGCTCGATATTGGAAACCTCAGTTTAATGTAGAAAAAACTTGGAAAATACAAAAAGAGTGACGGAAACTTGTCACACACTGATGAAAAATGTGTTACTGTTTCTTTCACTTTGGGATAAAAAAGTGCGTAAGCTTCCATAATATATTTGCTGCCTTCTTGTAAGATAGATAACAATCTTGCGAAGCTCAATGTAAGAGCGAAAAAAACGCTACCAGGGCACTTGAGTGCGCAATCCTCCTTGGTCAAGAAGTTGTTCTCATTGCCTCCGAGACCCGTGTATTGGAATGGCTTGCAGATACGCTGCTGAGGATCGAAGTAGTATCGAGTGAATGGACCAAGTCCGCTGTCGATGCCTTGAGCGCATGAAAGCTGGCATGGATCGGCAGCTAAAAAAAGTACATTAAGAGTACTGAATAATGTGAGTACAGCGGAAATCGCGTATACCGGTAAATACCGATTACCGTTTAAATCGGAACAGGGAGAACCGATGGATTTCGACTGGTATAATCAATTTTTTTCATATCGTAGTAATGTCTTAATCAGTAATAAGAAAAGAGAATCTCAGTCCCGTTTAGTAAAGATTTAATAGTATGGATTTTTCATTTTCCATTTACATTAATTTTATGAAATTGGTCATAGTTTTAATCTTGTCCTGGCAAGGGAACCGCTAATATAACAATCGACATACCTCCTGGACAACAGACAGAAGTTGTCGCATCGCCACCAATATGACACCAGTAGCCGGCTGGGCAGACGTTGGGATTTTGTGAACTGCACGCGACGATGCTATCAAGCGCGAGCTGTTGGTTGGTGCACGGGTTGCGGAAAACTGAAAAAGGCGCCAATTTAAATGATAACGTACTGAACAGATGGATTGCAAACATTTGGCCACTTCGATATCGCCACTTTAAAACATTTTTAACGCAATGCTTTACCATATCCCATAAGTGAGGCATTAACAGAGCAGGCAATACGAAATCAGCTCATTAAATAGCGCTCAGCGAGATTAAAAGATGACGTTTGGAATGGCTTGACACAAAAAATCAAACACTTTTCGTCAAATATTGCACAACGAATGTATTCGCTTATTGCTCAATAAATGCAAAATTTCACCAAGACAATTGAAGTACGAACTTCAATTTCTCCCTGATCAGTTTACAACACCACTAATAGAAAATTCATGAAAAGTGTTAAATAAGTGGCAAACCCACCTGGACAGCGTTGAATGCACATGGCCTCGCTGAGGAAGTTATTTTGGTTTCCTCCAACACCAGTGTAGGTGAACTGGAGGCACTGACGAGTGTTCTGATTGAAGTACCATCTAGCAAGCTTGGAAGTTCCAGTGCCAGGTAACATGGCGGCCAAGCACGGATCGCCGGCTCCGGGGCAGCAAACTGTGTTGTCCGAGTTACTTCCGATGTGGCACCAGTAAGACGCTGGACACGTCTGGAGATTTGCGTTGCAGAACAGAATACCACCTGATGGCGCCTGAGCTGGGTCGCCTGTTGAACATGGGTTCCTGCAATGAATAGGACTACGGTAATTTACGTTCAGTGATTGTAGAAATGGTCGCTGTGAGAACGCAACGCGAATATGTGCGCTTAATTAGAATGATTCAATGTTGCGGTTTTGTTAATAATTTCTAACACATTCTCAAAGAGGTATCCTTCAACACAACTACTCTTAAGAAAAGCAATTCTAAAATACTATCGCACAGCTTTTCCAAAATGCAGTTTATAAAAGTAAAATAAAACAAACTAACTGGAATTCAGGGCAGCGCAGCTGGCACTCTTGCATAGTGAGGAAGTTGTTCTGATTGCCGCCGAGCCCAGTGTAGGTAAAGCGAGTGCATCGGCGCAAGTTTGTGTCAAAGTACCATCGTCCCAACGTTGTTGCTCCGGTTCCAGTTGCAAGTGGCAATAGACATGGGTTCTCCGCTGAAGAAAGCACACCCTTATGAAATATTTTTGAGCCTTTATAGACTTGTAGTCAGATGTAAAAGAAGTCGTGTTTCATACTTATACCTGCGGTCGGTCGGTCAAACTTAAGCTGTAACGCGCCGTTCAAATCATAATCTTAACAGGGTGGGGTGAACCAAAGCTGTAATTGAAGTTGCTGGGCTCTAACAGTCCCATATATGTGCTTCTAGTTGACTATTAGAGCTAGAGGACCCTAAAATCACGCTCTATTGACATCGTAAACTGTAGGCAAACCCTCACTTTGACCCAACTTTAATTTTCGATAATGGGACTCAAGCAAAGCTTTTCCGACATCTGCGATTAGATATCTGGAGCTCTAGTCGAGCATGAAAACGTGGCAATGTCATTCAAGATGAATCGCGTTGATTTGATATCGTTAGTAACACGAGTAAAATGACCGCAGGTATAAGTATGTTTAACCAAAAGAAGTACATACCTCCAGGACAGCAGATGGAGCTGGTCGCATCGGCACCAATATGGCACCAGTAGGCAGCCGGGCAGACGTTTGGCGTCGTTGATGAACAAAGAACGTATTGACCATTAGGACCCGCTGCCGGCTCACCACCCGTACACGGGTTTCGTAGCACTAAAAGCGATGATTATATGGGGTGAAAGTTTATTTTGGCAGTCATTTGGTTTCGTGTACGCCCATTGAGCAACTGTATTGCGACCTCTCTTATGCATTAATTAGTGTGCTATTGGAAGGTAATCAATGAACAAGTATATCCAGTTGAGCCCTACATCACCAACACGAAACCCTAATATCTCTTTAAGGTCTAAAATACAATAAATATAACCAAATATCAACACTTGAAAGGCTTTCTGATATAATATCCCAAACAAAATATTCAGTAAAAACAATCCTTGATCAATATATTCACAAATTAAAAAAAATATCCAGAAAACAGCGTTGCTACTCACCAGGACATCTAGTCTCGCATTCGGCTCTAGAGAGGAAGTTGTTCTGATTGCCACCAATGCCAGTGTAGATCATGGGGAGGCACTGTTGGGTGAGGGAGTTGTAGACAAAGCGCGGGAGAGAGGCGTCGCCCGTTCCAGGCATCCTCGGCTCCGTGCATGGATTCGCGTTGCCAGGGCAACACAGCGTCGTCTGCTCGCTCGCTCCGATGTGGCAGTAGAATCCTGATGGGCATGACGCCATGTTGGCCACGCTGCACATCACCAAGTTCTGGGTCGTGTCACGGGCTGGGTTACCAGCTGCGCACGGGTTTTGGAACACTGAAACGCAAAGCAAACTCGTTAGTGCTGCGTAATTTATGGGGATAATATTGCCAATTTTGCATTCGTCAACAGTTTTGCAAAATAATATATTAATCGTTCACAGCGCTATCGCTTAAACCGGTAATTTGCTTATGGCGGTCAGATTTGGCTGGTTCTGAATTATCGGCTTCCTATGTTTTGAACAGCCAAAGTCATTTATAACGGTAAATAAGTTTTACTGGCCAAAATTAGTCAGTATACTCCCATTTGTCGGTAATTCTCAAATTTTCAATGAATTCATAAAATTACTCAAAACTCTATCCCATTTTCGCCATAGAGCGTATCAGGCAGAATAACAGTTGAATAAAGTCACGCATAGTAAACCTTTCAACAATGCAAGACAAAAATCAACTAATTGCTTTCAAACAAAACTTCACAAATCGTACCAGGACATCTCGCCTCGCAGGACCGCTGGGTGACAAAGTTGTTTTCGTTTCCACCAAAGCCACTGTACTGGAACTGCTGGCAGGTCTGGGTGACGCGGTCGTAGAAGTAGCGTAGAAGATTGGCGTTTCCGTTGCCACCTGACATTGGCAGTTCACAAGGATTGCCAGCGCCCGGACAGCACACCTAAAATAAATATTACAATCCCACGCGTTACATTTAACGACTTTAACTAAAGTACGCAATATGAAAAGGTCCTTCGTTTTCATTGTCAGTTTTTTAATTCAAACAACTGGTGACAGTTTCAATCAAATTTGGTATTTAATTCTAGAATTGCGAGAATAAACGACATAAGCGCGGTTTCCGTTTCAACTGAACGATGTTGCGCGCTGTTAACTCCAAAAATGAACAAGAATATATATTAAACCGCAATAACCTGCTAAAATAATACCCTTTAGGCATACTTAATAAACCGCCATGTTTGAGTTGTAAGTAAGGGTGAATAAAAGTGACGTCACTTACGGAAGTGTCCAACGTGCCTCCAACATGGCACCAGTAGGTTGTTGGGCAGATGGATGGGGTGGTCGCTCCACAGTGAGTAATTTGACCGCTCAGGCCAATATGTGGTTGACCAGTCGAGCAAGGGTTTCTGCAAAATACCACGTATTGTAATCAACATTTTTCTCCAATAATAATAACAGTTAGTTTTAGTCTCTCAACGAAAGAAATCATGCGCGTTATCTAATTATTGTTCTAGCAAAGCAAAAAAATATTAGGGCACTCAATAAAAGCGATACTTTTCCAAAGCATTATAACGATTTCATCCTTTTTAATATAAAAATAGTCTATTACATCGCAAAAATAGCACAATTTTTTTAGTTTACTAACAAAGTACCATAAAATTGAATTTTTATTCAAAAAAAGCTCATCTACCGTAAATAAAATGAAACCAAATTTGATATTCAATAACAATCCTCACATAATTACGAACATCACCCATCCGAAAAACAAAAGAGTAATAAAATGAAATGACACTGACTGGAATTCCGGACAACGTTGACGGCATTCGGCGAGCGATACGAAGTTATTTTGATTTCCACTGCGACCAGAGTAAGTGAAGCTAACGCAAGTCTGAGTGTCCGTGTTGTAGTACCAGCGGTTGAGGACCGAATTACCATTTCCGCGCGCCAGCGGCATACGGCAAGCGTCTCCAGCTAAACAGAAAAGTTCATGTTGGATTATAGAAATACTAAGCTGTTTGGCACAATTTACCGGGTTTTTCCGATTAGAAGCCCCCCAAATAGAAGCCCCACTGGGCTTCTATTCGGTTTGACTTTCCAAATATAAGCCCCGGGGCTTATATTTGGAGCCGAAAAAGGATCACTATGAATGCGTAAAATTAAATTATTTTAATTGCATTTTACATGTAAACACCGCATTCTCTAAGAGGATTTGCAAAAATCATATAAATTTTCCATTATTTGCATGTAAGATCAATTTAAAAGATGAAAAAACGACGCAAAATGTAAGTATGATTGGTACTGCAAAAAGCGTAATGTAATCGAATTTTCCAAATAGAAGCCCCGGGGCTTCTATTTGGGGACAAACTAGAGACACGAAAAGTGCCAATTCTTATTACAAGCCCCGGGGCTTATAATCGGAAAAACCCGGTAGGGCATTCAAACATTTCATCCTCGTTACAACTAAATATCGAGATGGTGGGATATTGCCGATTCAGGTGATATTCATCGCATGCTATATTAACGACATTAAACAGCGCCATAGTAGGAGGATTTAGCAAATAAACGTGTGAACGAGAAAAGCGATCAATCACGCCAACAACATCCGACGATCGTACATATGTTCTAACAGACAGATCAGTCGTATAAAATCGCCTCAGGCGGATGAAAACCAACAAAACATCTAAATTACCTCCAGGACAGCAGAGAGTGGTGGAAACGGTCGCGCCGATGTGACACCAGTAGCTGCTAGGGCAGACGGTGGGGTTGGCAATGGAGCAGAGAACGGCGGCTCCGGCCGAGGTGGTGGCAGGGAAGCCGGCGACGCAGGGGTTGTCCAGCACGGGGCAGGAGGACTCGCACTCCGACTTGCTCAGGAAGTTGTTCTGGTTGCCGCCCTTGCCGCTGTAGGTGAATGGCTCGCAACTGCGCGAGGTTGGGTTGTAGCTGTAGCGGGGCAGTTGAGCGAAGCCCGTGCCTGGCACGCAAGGCATGTTGCATGGGTCGCCGGCTGCAAATATAATAAATAAGAAGATGAAACTAAGGGGCTGCAAGCTTTATTGAGGGTGAAGCAAAACGCAACACAGCGACTCGTCTACTAAAAAATTTTGGCTGGTTTCATTTCCTACTTTAGCTTAAGTCGTACTGAGCGGATATTCTCACTAGCATTGTGACAAATATAACTTTCGCTAACATAAACGATATGAAACCAATTCTTTAAGTGTTTTCGCGTTAATTCCTTTCATACATTTTCATAAAGTGCAAAGTCATCAAACAAGATTTGCACACTGAATGCGATGATAAGGTAACTCAACCAATAATTCCATAAATTTCATTAAAAATATGGATAAAGGTCAAGGCAAAAAAGAAAAATACTCACCAAACGGACAGCAGACGGTGTCTTGTCGACTGGAGCCGAAATGGCACCAATAAGTAGCTGGACATGAGGGGTTGGTTGCTGAGCAATACCCAACGCTTCCATCGGCGGAGTTCACTGGCGGAGTGCCGCCCGGGCAAGGATTATCGTACTCTGAATGGAATGTGTTACACCGTGTGATCTCTGTGATACCTAACAATCATTTGGTACAGTTAACGTGGGTTATTGTTCGGCTACCGAGCGGTCGTGTCTAGCTTTTCCTCCTCGTATTAGTAAACTATTAGGACGTTGGTCGCGGTATAAGCAACATCCGGTTGAGTCCCAACCACGCCGACTCCTACGTCTACTCCCTACGGCGACTAGAACTACAATAAAATGAATTACACTTATTTCACACCAAAACAGAGACTATTGTGTTCTGTAGGAAGTAAAACGCAGATAGGCGCAACTTTTGGCTGAATGCTAAGCCATTGCACTTATCCAGGTTATACTGTATAATCAGAGGATCACAATTTGTAAATCAATGAATCCTTTTATGCTCAATATTTAACGTTTCTACTGTTATAGTATACGGAAAAAATACGCAACCTTTTGCAGCCATCCAAGTCCTCTATAAGAAAGGTACATATTGATTACTCACCAGGACAAGCTCGTCTACAGTCAGCGATGGAGAGGAAGTTGTTCTCATTGCCACCCAAGCCAGTGTACGTAAACGCCTTGCAGGTCGAAGATGCCGCATCGAAGTAGTATCGAGACAGAACCGCCGTTCCTGAACCTGTCGCTAGCGTCAAATGACACTGATTGGATCCTGAAAGCAATTGACGTCTTCAAATTCATTAGTGAATGTATAGGTAAATGTTGGCATTATGCCAGCTCGGTCTGTTCCTATCAATTGATTCATATGAGTCCCTATTTGTTCTACTCTCACGAAGATTTGCAATCATAAAAAAAATAGTTGCACTACTTAAATATTAAGATTTGCGTTTTTTGGGGAATTTTGGAATTATCTCTTTGACAAAGAACCGACGCACCTAGCTTTATGCTAAGTTCATGTGAAAGCGCAGAGACTAATAATACGACATCTAAATTTCTTTTATCGCCTCCAAATCAGCAATTTTCACAAAAAATTATTACCACTTCCGTATTGAACGTTTTAAACGTAGCTCAAATATTACGAAATTTTGCGGCGAGATGTAATAGTTTTGACAATACAAGAATACCGTATACCTATCGTTGCGAGACCTTTAATAGACTCAAACACCATAAATAAAAAGTGAATGGCTTACCCGAAATGGGGCAGCAGATCGTAGTGTCAGGAGTAGCACCCATATGGCAAAAGTGTGTGCTTGGGCAAGTAGACGATCCAAATGTCACACATTTCTGGAAGCCATTTCCATTGGCCAATGGAGTACCCGTGCCACAGGGGCTGATTACCGCTGAAAAGAGGAAATGCAATGTGACGAACGATTCTGGATATCGTAGTAACTGTGGTACAATACCCTAACTCTTAAACGTTCGTCAAAGCTAAACTAATGAGTAGCTGGTAGCAAAGTATACCATTTCCACTTTAAATTAACCGTTCTTCCTACAAAAAATTGAATGAAAAGTCAAATTCGTTTACTATAATGTCCAATTTGATGTAGAAAGTACCCAATTTAATTAAAAATTGGTGTATTTTCGCCCGGAGAGAGAGAGAAAAACGAAAGGAAACTTACTAGCACAAGTCTGCAAGCAGTCTTGGCGCGTGAGGAAGTTGTTCTGGTTGCCGGCCGTACCGGTGTAGGTGAACGGCTGGCATAAGCGTCGCGTCGGGCTGTACGCCCATCGCTGCAGCGACGCTGTACCCGCCCCTGTTGCTGGTTCCAACGCGCATGGCATCGCTGAAATAATAATTGTTGTATAGGGAACATTTTTCACTCAGTAACGGCAAAACAGTCTTTCCTGAGACTTTCCTTGACGTAATGCGTGTTAAAGATAGGCTAAATTTGGCGTTCTACGGTATTTGGTCTCGACGCTCGTTACTGATCGAAAAATTTCCCCTATAATGTGAGTCAAAAAGATGGAATAAGTTTTGTTTGATCAGTCATTTGGTATCATATTTGCCTATAGAGCAGATAATATCCAACTGTTCTCTCACATTAGTGAACTGCGAACTGCTAGGACGATCATCGCTGAATAGGCACATTCTGTCGAGCCCCAACAGTATCGGCATCGACTCTTAATATCAGCGGGATAATTGGGAATACAATAGCCCATACAAAAATTTAGTTATTTTAATGAATCAATCGAAAAATACAGCGCAAAAAGAAAAACCATACGTTGCTGGGCCTGCTGTTGCTGCATGGGGCAGCAAACGCTGTTCAAGGTATCGGCGCCGACGTGGCAGTAGTACTGGGCGGGACAAGACTGCTGGCTGGGCGAGCAGCGCGAGTTGACGTTGTTAACTTGGAATGGCTGTCCAACTTCGCACGGATTGATCGCGCCGCATGTCTGCTGACACAGCTCGTACGTGAGGAAGTTGTTCTGGTTGCCCTGAAAGAGGAGAATTTATAGTATCGCAAATTGCCATTTTTTAAATTTCATTTTATCACTTTTATGCCACTAATCTCATATATTGCTTGACTTTTACTTTCATAATGCACCCGCTGTCTTTTATATTAGCAGCGGAAGGAGTGAAATTATTTCAAATGAAGTCAGCAAAAGTGGTTATTTAAATAGCAGAGTTTCACAATATACGGTAGGTTGCGAGTAGCAATCAATAGTCTACAGTAATACAGTGAAGTATTTATTTTTCAATACTTGAATTCATTCAAATAAGAGTTCGCTTTGAGAAGCAACTGCAATTATGCTGGGATTTTCACCGTATTAAAACGCCTAGCGTTTAAAAAGGAATGAACCAGGAGCTCAGCTGTAATCCGTACCTGGAAGCCGTGGTAGATGAAAGGCGCGCAGCGGTTGGAGTTCGCATCATAGTAGAAGCGGTTTGAAGTGGCTGTGCCCGTTCCGCCCAACATCGGCTGTGCGCATGGGTTTCCTCCTAAAAATGTGATTTTAGGCACTGTTAAAGGGTTGCTATTACTGTTTTATTTCTTACAATTATAAGTATATATAAATCATGAATAATTACGATCAAAATGAACAGCATCATAAGTTAAATTGCGATAAAATGCACCTCTTTCAGTTGTTTTATTCGATACAATTCGAGTTTTTTATATAGTGACACTTCTTTAATGCCATTCTAATTCTCAAACGATTCCAAAATCAGAACCATAAACCTTTGCAAAAACATAAACCAACATACCAAGGACGGGACAACAGACGCTTTGCTGAATATTAGCGCCAACTTGACAGAAGGTTCCGGTAGGGCAAGTGGCATCCTGTCCACTGCACATTTGGGTAGAAGAAGCAGTCTGACGGCAGGGTTGGACGGGCAAACCGACGGGCAGTTGGCTCATTGGCGGCATTGATGGCGCTGGCACTGGAATCGCTACAGCCACTGGTCGAGGCACTTGGGCTTGCAGAGATGGCACCTGCGACTCTTCATCGATCGTATTTGATGCTGAAAGTTAAGTCATCTTTCTGTTATATTCAATTTTTATGATTAATGATGAAAAACATAGGGTGGGTTTCATATCGCGTTCTCTAGCTAAATTCGTACTTAAGGCCTATCCTTTATCATAGCTTAAAGTACGACTTTAGTTCAAGTACGCGATATGAAACCCACCCAATGTGAGATAAAGCCCATTATAGCTGTTGCCGTTTAGTGTCGTAACTTTGCCATTTACCATTAATTTACAAAACAGAATGGCAAAGTTACGAAATTATATGGCAACGGCTATATCATTCATTCTCCCAAACTTTTATGGAAATCAGTTTGTCCGCAAATCAATTCCACTGAAAAAGCACTCCATAAACTTACGCAATGGCGGGGAGGCGGTAACGAAAGTGTGGGAGGTGGGTTCAAAGGTCGCCAGAGTGTTCACGAAGAACGTGGATGACGGCTGAGAGGCAGGTCGGATGATGGACTCGGTGGAAATTTGCTCGCCGCCGGTGGGGATGAAGACGGGCAATGGAGAAGCAGCCGTGCCCAAAGATGCCATCGGTGATGGCGTCCATAAATGCTGCAATGAGAGAGTGCGGTAATATTTTCCAGAGGCATTTAAAAAAATTCTCAGTGTTGGAACTTAGCTGTGGCATGGGGAACTGATATAAACGAGCAATATGGAATTTGAGACAAGAACGAATTACTACTGTCGCTCTAAAACATTACTAAAATTTACATTAGCTTTAGAAACTGGCTACCACGTGGTTATTTCAAAGAGTGCCTCAAAGACATACCATATTCGTTCCAGTTGAAGCGCTATTAGCCGGTGGATTACTCGTGAAGGAGGTATCGGCAGTGGCGGGAACCCGAATGAAAGTGGGCGAAGAAGGCGACGGCTGGGAGGCGCCAAAGGGGCCACTGTACTCGGGCGTAAGTGTGGATGCCGTGTTCAACGTTGGCACCGGTGCAGTCGGCAGTTGGTTGAACGAATGCTTGCCGTCGATTTTGATTGCATTTCCGATGTGGTGTTTGGTCGCATCAATGGAGGTCGGGTCTGCAATCATTCTTTTACTAAGTGATTCCTGGACACGATCATTAAGGGACACGATTACTGTAACGTTCACTGTTCCATAGAAGGACTAACTTTACAATGAAATCTACAAACAACTAAAGACAGGTGTACCATGATCGACTTAAATTAATTAGATTAGTCACTTAATTTCATATACGCCCGCCAGGCGATTACACTCTATCCTTCTCAAACATTAGTATATAGTTAGGATATTGGTCGTTAAATAGACACGGCCGGTTAAGCCTCTACAGAACCGACACCTTCTGGAAGGCCGTAAATGAAACAAAAAATACAAAAATGAATAAGAAACACAACTGACCAACAGCACCGCAGGCCTGCTCGCAAATTTTCCTCGTCGGGAAACGGTTGGCGTTACCATTCCGTCCAGTGTAGATAAACTGCTCACAGAGCTTCGAGCGGGTGTCGAAGAACCATCGGTTAATTTTGAACGGACCTTCGCCTGGTTGAAGTGACGCCTGGCAAGAGCTCGCCTCAACAGGACCTAAAAATATGCAATAGTTGATGATGAAATGATCTGCGTTGTGCGAGTGAATGTTATGTATTATTGTCGTAATGCGAACAAATCTGGCCATGATTATTTTATCAGTGTAACTATGTTCCTGACAAGTTATAATATTCGGTCAAAATAGACTATGATAAACCGTCTTACATTGTAAATTCTAACTTTTGCGTTCAATCTCGTCAAGCTTGCGCACTAATTCAATGACACCGTTAGGAAATAAATGGCAACGGCTATACATAGTACTTTACAGCACGCTGTACTATCATATTTACGGTTCAGTATATTACTGAATGAGTGCGTACTTGAATCAAGCTTGTCGATCCTTAGAAAAACTATTATTGCGAAAGGAGACCGGATCTGCGAAAGGCAAACTGGCGGTGGAGGGCATAGTTTGCCTGTGTACGCAAGGACAGCACTCGGCCTGTGCCCCACATTCTCTTTAGGAGCGAAAAAACCGTCCGCCCAGATGCTCAAAGGCAAATAATCTTAATGGTGTTGCAGCGCAAACAGAGAAGTCTCGACCAGCGCGCGAGCGGCTTTTTGCGAGGAAATAAGCTCTAGTGACGCAACAGTTGGTTTTTGTTGATAGAAAAAGTTTGAGAGTACTTTGAGAGTATTTTAAAGCGACAAAGCGGAGATGGGCGGGAAATTTGGTTACGTTTGGATTTGTTTGCTTTCAGTGAGTTTTTAATTTTTCTAGGATTGATCTGTGGTAAGCGTCGGTTCGCATTTAGTGCTGGACGGACGCAAAAATTTTACGGTTTACATTGCACCCAATAATTGCACATGGGTTGTTGACGAATTCGCGGAGAGAAAAAAGCGTACTATACGACGACCATTACCGTAAACACCAAAGTTCCTTAATAAGCTACGAAGGAAACTATTTTATAGCACTGATTTCCATTGAACTGCATTATTTAGCGCGCTAAACCTATATGTCGACTAATATAATGACTTTCGCCGCAAATAAACTCCACCTACCCACAGTTTCATAATCTCATTGGTTATGGAGGTGGGAGCGCGAGGGGACGTAGGATCCAGCCAGCTTTGTTAAGTGCACCCTCAGAGATTGAGAAGGGATAAAATTATAAGATACAAAGTGGTGATCATTTTATGTCGACACTTGATAAAGTGGAATATGCAGCTGGTGAGGGACACCTACTTTCAGTCTCTCACTTTTACTCTTACGCGCCGATCGGTGTCTCCCTATGTCTACAATAGTAGTCGGTATAAGAAAACTATTTCAGAGAATATAACACCGCAACTACGATCATCCCTTCAAACATCCCGTCTTCCACTAAGAAAAGAGACACATAGCAAAAATTAAATAGTCGCCATACCTCCGCCGCACGTTTCAACGCAAGTGTGCTCGCTGTCAAAGTTGTTCTCGTTTCCGCCGCCGCCGAGGTAGTTAAATTGAACGCATCGGCTGGCTGCCACATCGAAGTACCATTTCAGCCCTCGTGAGTTGCGGGTTGCGACCATCTTGCCCTTATCAGGGGATAATTCGCAGGGATCCATCGCTTTCTCGCGTTCGTTTCTTCCAGAAGCTGCAGTGAACGATATTTATGATACTTTCATCGGAAAATGACGACAATTCACACTATTTATTATATTAACACAGTGACGACAATGCACGTTTTTCGTTTTTTCGCGCATAGGACAGACACATTTTTTCTTTTCTTTGCGTATGACCCACCATTGAGTCCTATTGTCCCAAATGGTAGTGCCAGGTTTACAGCATTATGGGGGGACTATTATCGATTAATTGCAAAAAATCGCGGGGAATTTTTAAAAGCGCAGAAAAAACCAGTTAAAACGCGTACGACCCACCGGTGGGTCGTATTGTCGTCAATGTGTTAAATACTGCTCACGCATTATCAAAAATGACACACATTTTTTTTCTTCAGGAACAAAGTAGAAATACAAAACAATATCAAGGCTTACGTGTGGCATCAGTGGTGGGAAGCTGAGTCGAGTTGACCGTTTGCATTGATGATTCCCCAGTTACAATGGACACTGTAGGAGGAGCAGTCCATGGTTGCTGAGTCGGGAATGACTGAGAGACCGTTCCAGGAAGGCTAACGCCTGGTGGAATATACACTGTCACCTAAACAGCCAGCAATCACATATAGAAAGTGCTACACCATGCAAACACAATAATCGAATAAAATTCGTATGAACAGTCATTTGGTTTTTTGTTCGCCCACCGAGCGGTCGCGTTCCGACCTCTCTCTTGCATTAGTAAATTGTGCGGACATTGGTAGCTGAATAAGCAAACCCCCTTCGAGCCCCAACAGGACCAACACCAACCCCTAACACCTGCAGGAGAACCAGAAATACAATAGAAAGTTGTCATTGGTGGGCGTTCTCAAATCATTCCAATTATTTACAAAATTTTTGCCTAAACACTACACTATAAAGTAGTGATATAGTCATAATTAGTATTAAGAAGTGATATACCGACCTCTGGTTCCTTTGAAGTCGATTTGGCATTAGCGCAAGCCTTTTCGCAATCTTCCTTCGTCAGGTGATTATTTTCGTTGCCACCGAAGCCAGTATAGGTCAGCTCGCGACAAATCTCAGAGCGCCAGTCGAACCACCACCGCCTCATTCTGCCAGTGCCAAAGCCATTGGCAGGGGGCAGATGGCATGAATTGTCCACTAAAGAACAGAGAATGTATTCAACTGGGCAATACGAGATGGATATCACGGCGAATGAATGAAAATTGTGATATCTTTGTAAGAATATACTAGACGTTTGATGACCATTGAAGTTTCGATAGCTATTCAACGCAACGTATTTACAATCCTAAGAAGACAATTTTTCAGCATAATCTGATTAGAGGGAGAACGCTTACGCCTTGGTAGGCTTAGGCAAGCTACTATGGTGTGAGTCGCGTTAGACGTCACGACAAATCACCATAGTAGCGGATGAGTAATCGTCGCCCTACCGTATTTAACACTTGAAAACCGACAATAAGGAAGGAGCCGCTTTTTATCGAAAACCAATTCCGGTCGCTCAAAAAAGCGCATCAATCATTGAAAATTCAATACATTGCGTATTTGTACAAGCCAAACGAAATATAACTCCCCGCTTTGCAAAGTTGAGGTTCCTGTCAGCAGTGATAATGCTATACCTTTCTTATTTCTCGGACAGCAGTAGTAGGTGGAGTTTGTCGATCCGACGTGACACCAAAAGGTGCTCGGACAGGCGTATTCAGGTGAGTGCGGAGACGGCGAGCACAATTTCGGCTTGTCATTGTCCCCCAGCAGAGGCACTCCATCACTACACAATAGTGCAAAATCTGAAAAATGTCACTTGATTTATGCAAATTTGAGACCAGTGGAAGGAGAAGTCGAAGATTATATCAATATTCTGTTATATCTGCGAAGAATTCGATGTGTAATTTCAAGTTCAATATGATTTCTCCACAACGGAATGAGGATTAGAATAGATTACAACATAACGTAAATCCTTTTTTAGTTTGGCATTTTGAAATCTTTACTCTGCACTTTCAGTTTGAGTTTGTACTTATGTCCAAGAGAGAGGGAGGCGTAGGTTGTCTCACAAGTTCAACTCTAGGGCACGTCGCATTTGCGTTCTATTTTGCCCGATTAGAGGATCGGCAATCTTGTCAGCAAACACAGCAGTTTCCTGGTCACGTGCTACATGCACGAAAATGAAATTACAGTACTGCACATATTCCTGAACAAAGTTCAAAACCGTTTGAATTCCAGAACATGTTAGCGGGCAGCTATTAATTTACATAGAATTACTGAACATCGGTGAATGTGTAATAATTTTGTCAATCCTAGTTGCGATGCCGAGATTACACAGCGCAGCGGGCTCAATGCGACTTTGAAGAAGTCCATCGATAGCAACTATGTCCGAATTAAATGCTAATTCAAAATGTCAAGCTTACAACATCAAAATGAGGATCGAAAAACTGAAATGATGGCAGAAAGATAGGCACGAACGTGCTATAAATACTTAAATGAAATTTCCAAAATGACAGTTCAACGAAAGAAAGAGGCTGTGGAACTGATTCCATATGTCTACGAATGGATGGACGTGTTCAACGGCTGATTGCGGATCGGTTTAGAGAAGTACAACAAGCAGTGCTATCTGACAGTCGGAACGCGTCGGGTCTCGGGCGTCAGAACAATGGCGGCACTTATGTCGCTCGCGGTAAGTTAAACAATGGTCAACGGGGCGACGCTTACCACGCTAATCCCTTGTTGCTACATACTTAAAACTTCCGATTTGTACGCGTTTTCCGGAGGAACAGCCAGATAATTGCGAAGAACAATTAAAAGATGTCCGCAGATGGACCCTCTAACTTTCAGAAAGACCGGACAATTACGTGTGAATGCAAACAGTCCGCGTAAAGGACAAATTTTTGCCCTCGTCGCCGGTAGAGTACTCGACTAGGTTAAATCATTAAACCCAAAAACATTCTTAATTCTATTCCGGCAGTTATTCAATTATTTGAAGCCCTTATTAATAGAGAAAACGAGTCTTTCGGTCTTCGTTGGACGCAGCAGTTATCCTATAGAGATGACTAACGCGCCAAGGAGCCTAAACTCATTTGTCCCTACATCTACAGTTTAAGAGCTATATTTTTTAGAAAACTGCCCACACACCCACGCAAACAATTTTCAGCAATTATTGGGTGCTGAATGGTAAAAACTAATACAACACTCATATGTCGTATTATTAATTATTTCAAAGAGTAAAATGAGCTAAAAATAGCGAAAAATTTCGATAGTTTGCTAAATACGACTTCGTTACAAGCCGATTATCGTTACTGAAGGAAAACGATTAAACCGTCCCAAAGTATCATTATACAGCCTTGTTTACATTAATCGCCGACGCGGAATAAAACAAACAAGTCCATCTGTTAATATAATACCATGGTACCATGTTACACAGTAAAAACACTCCCATATCCGATCAATGACGTCATATTACGTTAGAGCCATCCAATTCGAATAACAACTGACCAATGCCGTCAATCATATCATCGTCCAGTACAGGCAGGGCTACTGTAGTCGAATCATTCTTCTCCGCCCCGTAACAGAAACAACAGTAAATGGCAACGATGGCGAATAATATTCGCATAAGGCGACCGTGTAACGCCATCGCGCTGGTCATCGGCGACGGAGGGAAGAGAAAGAGTGGAAGAAGAGACGACAGCCGACAACGGCGGCCCGGGGGTCACGGACGATTTGCTGACCACTGCTTGCGTAACGCCGCGTCGAATGGCCGGCGGGGAGGTGGGGGGACGATGCGGCTGGACGTAGGCGGGCAGTTAGCCCGGGGCCGGCTGTTTGGCCACGAGTGTGCGATATCCGGCTGGGCGGACGCTTCCGACTAGGACACGGGCCGGGCGCCCACCCAGTCCGGTCCTCACTCCGTTCTCTCCGGCGAATCGGCGGGCACTGTTCGCATTATACCGGCAAGAAGCCACCGCGTCGCCGACGCCGTCTTCGCCGTCGGAAACGCGGCGCGCGAGCGCTAAGGCAAACATTGGTCGGTCGGCGGGACGCGGCGTCGGCGTTGGTCAGTCGTCACTCTGCCGGCCGCTCTTCATCACCTTTCTCCTATTGCCGATGACCAGCGGCCAGCCGACAGCCGTCCGCCGGGGACGAACAGTCACCCGGCCACCGGAACGCCGATCGACTCACCCTATCGGTGACGACCCCCACGCGTCATCACGCCTGTGACTCAATAGTCGTGATCTAATTGTCCGATTGTTCGATCTTTCAATGCTACTGACATCGAGCAAGAAAGTATTTAGAAACGGCCCAGAGATAATGAAAGTATTTAGCCGTCCCCGGGACCTGTTTTTATAAAAGTATTGTGCTATTAAAGAATTGCGGTACTATGGAACTATAGGTGTAGCTGATCTGAAAATCGGAAATAGCCGGAAATTGATCAACCGCCGCGCTAGCAATAGTTTTAAAATTCCATCCCAGGATTAGTTCATAGTGTACGGAAGTATCAGGAAACGAGAGCTCTGGACCTAAAGCTCAGCTCAGCGTCAATAAGTCAACCTCAGAATTCTAATGGTTTTATTATACCCTTTACCGTAGTCCTATTTTGCTTCGTAAAGATGCGGCAATGAATGGTAGAAGACCTTTTGTTTAGCGCTACAGATGAGTGTCTCGCCGCTAGGAAACTGTTAAGATGTGTACGCCCCACAACCGACCGCTTCTTTCGAGCGATCTCAGTTGCGCTCTAGTGCAATTCGATTGCGTCTATGCACTCGCCCATTTGCACTTGCCCCCCTCTCTGGGTCAATATAGCCGCCGTTCACAAGAACCACCCCTTTAAAGTTCGACCAGCTCGTCAAATATTCGATTTCTCTGATCCACCCGATCTATTTCTCAGTCAAGAGGTTAGTTTCATTTGAGAATTATGACGTCTCAAAGTATGATACTAAGATGCTAAGCTGCATCATTAATTCGCACTGATGAAAAAATTCTGGCAGATATTATGAGTTGTCAATATTTTTAATTCGTCTGTTACAGATAATTACCCTAATGCGTAAAAAGTAAAGACAGAATTATTTCGCCAGTGCAACTATGTTATGCCATAGACTAGGAAAAAGTGCGAATTGAATATTTTCACTATCTTGAGTGCAAAATCACGCCTCCATTAAAGCTGAGGGCGACTGAGAGACCCCGAAAAATTCTTTGAAATTCTAGTTTAAACAAGAAGAGTATTACATTATTCAACTATAAGTCACTTAATCTGCACTAAATAATTCATTTTTGCATTAGCTACTATTTAAATAGGATCACTGAACTATTGAAATCCTGCTGGCAGCGCTAGTTATTTTCATATTTATGAGGGGATAGATTGCAAATAATCAACTTCTAGCACATGGAGACACAGTAGTAGTATGCCACTGCAGGATCGATATGAAAATCGACAATTTTTGTCGAAAGTGTCAAGAATCTGAGGGGAGGAGTACAAAATCCAGTTAGTTTGCTTCTTTTTAAGGCGAACAAACTGCTTTCTGGTATTAGTTATTTTCTTCCTGGATAACTTTACCCATTGAGCTAAGCGCTAATACCTAATTTTTTCACCTCGAGGAAAGCGCTAGCAAGCCATTTCAAAAGATAATAATAGCTAGCCACAAAAATATCGATAATTAAGAGTTGCAAGGTCAGGCAAACGTAAGATTATTGCAATGCCTAACAATATTTTAATACCGCAGACGTATAATACTGGTTAATAACATTTATGTCGCCACGCTCGCTCTCCTTACGCCGATGCCTGATATCAGTAATATGATACAGATCAGGTCGCGATCGATTATTTTTTTGTAGAGCGAGAGAAGTCGCACTTTCACCGAAACTAGTGATTGTGCCTGTTTTACGATATATATGTCTATTACGTTAGTGGCGGTGTGAAGCTTTGAGAGGACAAGAATGAAATAGCAAACTGGTTTTCTTATTGCGTACTCTACTTACTCGTACTTGACGCAATACAAACTTATATGCCTAGTACGGCTTAAACTAAAGTACGTGATATGAAACTAGCCCAATGCCAAGCAGAACTTACTGATTCGCTGTCGATTGACGAATATTGATCTCTTATCTTCGTCGCTCTCTGTATCAGAAGTGTTGGCATAGGATCGTGGCGGAGGGAACTTAACGCCCGCTGTGCCATTGTTCCTTGTCCTTCCACCAAGCGTCAAATTTCGAGCAATCAGGCCTGGAGGTCGCACTACGACGTGATAGATACTCTCCACCTCCCCCGTTCGCCATTGCTAAAATGATCACATTATGAACTGATTGTAGATCGCACGTTGACACGAATGGGAGACCAGGGATACGGTAAGCTGCCTGAGTGCGTGAAGAGAGCGGTGCCATCCCCTCCCATGGATACTGTTCTGAGCAAAATTTTCATCACAGCAATCTTTTTTGTTAAAAAGCGCCGAACCCGCTTGAAATATGATGCAATTCTTATATGATTGAAAGAAATTCGCCGCCCTCTCGCTCGAATATTCATTTTTGATCGTAGCGATCGGTACTACTGAGGCAAACATTAAGTTTTGAAGACGGGATTTAGACTTTGCCTGGCAGAGCGGTAAGATACCCTACACGCAGTTACTAAGACATATTTCCTCATTATCGACTTTCGTACCGCGCTACCAAATCGAAGCATAAGTCTCGTCTAACTAATTGTTTATCTGATACGGTACAATTTTATACCTGCACGTCTTGTCCCACCGCGAAAGAAATTGCGGTGCAGAGGAGAATCACGTTTGAAGTTGAGATCGGCATCGCTGGCCTGCGAGTCCGACTCGGTTTAGAAGCAGGTCGTATCGACCTCGTTACTTTCTACCGTAGACCAAATCAGGCGACCAGTCAGTAAACCCGCTGCCTCAATTGGAGGCGTGTCAATGGAAGGCGCGCCTTGTCTCGCAGTGAAAAAAAATCTGAAAATATCGAACTATTAATAGACACTTACGGTTTCGTTCGGTGAAGTGTAAATAGTAATAGTTTTTATGTAAATTTGTGGCAGTTATAATTGAAGTTATAAAGCGTTCTGACTTTCAAGAAGAAGTCGTCCAAACGATTCAGTAAAAAAACCTTTTAAAAATCGTTGAAAATCAAATGAATGTATGTCGAAATTTGGTTGAAGAGCATTTTGGGCATTTATCCATTCCTCCCTGATTGGTGTCAATTACATGAGAGTGCAAAATTGCTTCTATATTATTTTATATAAGTCAGCAAAATAAAAAAGTTACGAAACGTTCTGTAAGTTATCGGTGTTTCATTTCTTCGCAAAAGGGGAATTTTAAAATAGTTCAAAACACCTGCCATACATTTATACCACCCTTTGTCATTTGCTCAGTTTTTGTTATTCCCTGTCCTTTACAGCTAAACTTTATGATCTATAAACCTGAAGCAGAATTTTGATCCCACTATGATAAAGGTTGTTTTTAATACTCAACAATGTTTAAAGCTTTTGAATATAGAATCAATCGTGTATTTTGATGAGTTACGCCATGATGGTGGCTTCTTAGATATCTTTCGTTGAAAGTTATGAAAACTATTTCAACTTTCTTAAACCACAATTTCGACCATAAGATAAGGATTAATATTGAGATAGTCTGGAAATGAAACACTTTCAACTTGCTGTCAAAAACGCTAATTGATATAACGCTGGCAATCGCATCTGCCCAAAATCGGAGAAATAGATGTTTGAATACGTAAAAATCGGCTTGTAGACGATTCTTGTTAGAGCAATAATCACTAAGTCGGCAGCCAAACGCGGAATGAGCAAATATCAATAACCCTAATTACCATCGATAGATGGCCCCTAAATTTGAATATGCGCTTATAGTCGTGGCCAGTGAATACAACCATTATCCCGTGATCAGAGACAACCAATGACCTGCGAGTAAGTTGGCTAGAGAGGATAATAGAGGATTGTATGGAAGCACGATTATGAATGTTGAATTCGAAGGACTGGAAACCTAGAGTTTCCCGCAATTTCGAAATTTCTAGGGATCCCCGAATCCAAGCCTCTTGGTGATTACTGTACATATCAGTCAATCAGTTCATATCGATGCAAATAACTGTTCGATAGTCATATAAAGTCACAACCATAAACTCCGAGCGTCACATGGTGAGATCACAATAATGAATAAGTGAGTGACTCATTTGATCAGTCACTTGGTTTTACGATCGCCGGCGAATCGTAGGATACCAGATCACTCTAGTACATTAGTATACTGTTAAGAGGTTGGTTGCCGAATAAGCGCATTTTCATGAGCCTTTACAGTGCCGATACTGATATCACACAATCGCGAGGGAGCAAAATAATTCCATAAATGCATAGTGAAAAGAATGAGGAACGGATAGTCGGAACTATCAGTATACGGCAAGCATGAATACAAACCGTGATAAACGTTGATCGCCCGGCAGTGGCGCTAATAATTAATCAGTATCGAGTGTCAAATCAAGCCATGCCAGCAGAGCGGAAGCTGGCTAGAGACGTGCGAAATGCCCGAGGTAAAGGTAAGAAGAACGCGACGGGGATCGAGACAAGGCGCACCGGTGGCGACGAGAGGCACAGACCGATTTCACTCGGTGGACAATGCGGCTCGTCGGGCTTGCTTCAAACGTCCGTCCGGCGGAACGGGACAGCCGGCGGTCGAGCCGAGTCGGGGTGGGGGTGGGATGGCGACTCGGCGCACTTCCCGGTTTGCGGCCCTCTGCCGGCCGGGGATGCGTGGCGGGCGCGCGAGTAAGCCTCTCCGCTGTTCAGCCGCGACAATCGTCCATTGTCGGCGGTCGAGCGCTTTGTTTACCTCCTCCTCCGTCCTCCCCGGTCGTTCTCTTGCGCGCAAGCCGCGGTCACTACTGGATAGGTCCGAATTGCGCAATTCAGTGTACCTTAGCGCTCAGTCCTCCGGTCATTAAACAGCGACGGATGTTAGGGAGGTCAAATCTATTCCACGACTTTGGGCGCTGTTAGGCTTTGAGGCAAAAGTTTATTCGACAAGTGATGAGCGGTGCTACGATTCTCTGGAGAGCAGCGACGAAAAGAACCGATAGAGAGTGAGATTGAGGCGCGTGAGAGATCATCATGCGATCAGGAAATACATTCTTTTCCTCGACACACCATATTTTCGTGCAGTCATTAGCCAGTCCATCTGCCAAATTTCAATCACTGTTGTAGTCAGTTATCCGTTAGTCAGTCTTTATACATTATGTAACTCTATTTTCTGCCATTTTCAACACTATCCATCCTGTGATCGATCCATTTTGAGTAATATCGTCAAGTATTTTAGAACACAACTCGCCTTTGCCGAGTTTTAACTTCCACTTCTGCATTAAGTGATATTTAAAGAGTCCTAAAAGCCGTTGAATGACGAACACTAACAGAGTTTGGGGTCACTCAAAGTGAAATCACCTAGATGCCATAATCATCTTCCATGCTCTCTTCCTTTAAAAAGCGTAACTGAAACTCGTCAGAACAGTCTCTTTAGACTGTCCTTGGGAGCGATCGAGCGCATTGTTTACCCTAGTCCATCCGCTGCTCCTTTAGAGCTCCTCTGCTCGAACGTCGACCACTCTCGTTAAGTACAAACGATGGTGAATTGCCCAGTAGAGCGCACAAACGCTAAGCGCTATACTGTCGACGCACTTCGAGGGCAATGGTAAAAGTGTACAAATAACTGTCAACTTTGTATGCATCTGCTTATGAACGAGTTGATTCGCTGTCTTCCTCAGGTATAACTGTATGGTGGAGATACGAGAGAGTGAGTTAGCATCCTTTTATCAGCTGAGTGTGCACTATTTTCACTTTGCTAAGGATACTTTTCAGATCAGAAAGGACATTTTTCAAGCCAAATCAAATGGAAGATAACTTTCTTTAGTTTGGAACGTGTTCGCATTGAAGTTTAAACGGTATAGCCCACATCACAAGTTTTGGAAGGCTTTCAAGGATAAATATGGTATTCGTTGCGCAGCGCGCACTATTATCGCATTTTATCGAAAAGTATGCCAATTAAAAAATGTTTGTTGCGGTACTTCCTAAAACCATTCCAAGCCATGGATTAAAATTTACCGCGCTCACAGAGTGCAGTCAGGATGATGTTAATGATATTTTGTTCTCGCGTGACGCGCATATTACTCAATCAGGAGTCGGGATTCAAGACTGTAATTAGAAGGCCTACAGTGTCCATTTGTGCGCACAATTAATTAAGCCGTGAACTATCCGAGAACCCGCTGAATGATGATAATCACTTCGAGCAAGATGAAAGCACTGCTCTAGGCATAACATCCATAAAGCTTTAGCATCAAGATGCAAACAGATATCTGTGCACAAGAACAACCCGCATTGTTGACTGCGCTCAGGCCTGCGGACCGTTCCCACTGCCGTCCTATCCCAAGACAAGCGCGCATAGGTTCTCCCTTCACCCGCCAGTATTTGCCTACAGACAGTCGACCGCTTCGTTGAGTGCCAATGTACCCACAATTGCGCAATTTGCCTTGTTCGGCGCGGGCAGGCGCGTTCGTGTTTGCAGGCTTATTCGAACCTTTCCTGCCGCAAATAGTCAACTAATGCACCATATGGTATGCATACTTGTCATATTTCGTCAGTAGGAAAACGAGTTGGATCTGAGAGACTGACTCGGTAGACTAAAGCATCTCATTGCAGAATACTTTTGCAAACCAAATCCAAAAAACTATTTTAATTGCGGTAAGAAACTGAACCTTGCAGCGAAAGTGTGACTGACCTTCGTATTCTACAGTGCTTTGCAAAAAAATGGCAGGCGCAAACAGGAAAACTACACAGATACTCTAGAAAATAGCTAACGAAGGCGGTAAACATGGCAAATTGTTTTATACTTTCCCCACTACTGACTATAAAATCTCAAAGAAGCGCACTAATTTTCATTTGCGTTGACAGATTTATTTGAGACTTAACTAACTCAAACCAACACCATCTCTAAAAACAAAAATTCAGTGAATATTTGAAGATTAAGTCATCGATATTATAATGTTTTAAAAATAAAAATTTGCATGAAGTAAGAATGTTTGGTAAAAAGTACTTCTCTATTAGAGATCAGACAAGAGAAATACGAATACGTAATATTGCGGTTTAAACTTTGTAGAACTTATGTTCGGAAAAGTTTAAAAGCGGTGCATTTTTCACATAAAGTACCACCAAAATATCCCTTAAGCTACTAACTTTGAACTATATAATCACTGGAAATAAGCTGCAGAAATAGTGAATGCTCCTTGGTCTTCGAAAACTGTAAGCACACAAGGGAACTCGTCAAGTTTAATGCAAAGCAATTGTCAAGTGCGAAGTGAAAATTATAAAATAATAATCCAAGCGATCAGAGCTACAAAACTGATAGCATATTTGATTCAGAAAATACTTACAGTATTATTCCTGTCCTTCCTTAATATTTGATTAATTTGAATAGGAGCTGGAAGAAGGCGGAAGGTATGTAAAGGTGCTCAAAATGCCTGACGATTAGAAGAGGCTTGAGGGCTTTTTTAAAACCTGATCAGAGCTTTATTGTCGCCAGGATTTGTAAAATTTTGAGTTTATACAGGAGGAAATGTTACTCTAAGCGACAACTTCAAGATGCCTTTAAAATAGGCTAGTAATTTCTGCTAGTATAATGGAAGACAAGGAGTTGTGTAAAGTGCAACAGACGAGTTCGTGTGTGTGAGAAATTGCTGACTAAAACGACACAATCAAGAGTCGATAACGAAAGACCCCAGACTTATTGTTAGGCTCAAAAATAAGGCTTAAACCCGAAAGCAGAAAAGTATATCAAGGGCACGACAAAACAGCAAAGCCAGAATAATAACAGAACTTACAGTGTAGAAGTGAATCTGGCGACCTTTCGAGCGAAGCGTCGTGTGCAGGAAAGTGAAACTTGAATAGATGCAACAGTGTGACAGAGAGAGAGGACAATGCGACAAGCGCACAAGAGGGGGAGGTAGAAGGTCGCTGTCGGTCAATCAAAGCGAGTGGAACGAAGACCGACGAGCAACTGGCGGCGCCGGGCAATCAGCTCAACGGCGCCTCTCAAGTGGACCGTCTTCCGCTTCCGCCGCGCGCCACTCGACAACGCTTAGTAAAAACAACGGCTGGCTCGACTGTCTCACGCGCTGACTCTCGACCGCTAGCGGCTCCGGCGCCAACAATCTCCACCTCCTTTTGTGGCTCGTCGAGTGTGGCACTTGTGCGTTTAGCGTGCTTGCGATCAGTTTTTTTGACAATAGGCCGTTTTCCTCGTTCCGTGGGGCTGTTCACGTAATTCGTAGTACGCTTAGCGCATACAGCAGGGGTAAAACTATCAGGGGTAGGGGTTAAAATTTTTCTCAATTTTTTGAATCTCCGGTTGCTGAACGATTAACACGGATTCCTCCAACTGTCGTTTCTTGCTTCACGCGTCGATCAGTCAGTCAGTTACACGATTGTTGAACTCTGTCCAGTTGCGAGAGCTATGCTTAAGTAAAGGTTGACAGCCGCTACCTGGCGCTTTTCGTTAGCGCGCATGCAGATCTGGTTTTGAAAATTTTGCAATGTCGGCTTTCATTTCTGTATTCTGCTGAAACGTTCAAAACGGTTCAACATAAAATACCGCCAGAGACGACAGAAGCGTATCTTATTCGCAGAACCAACGAATTTTGCCACCATATCAGCAGTATTAAGCACAATGAGCTGATTTTTGTTGACATCAAGGAACAAACGACAATCGTTTGTACGGCTGCACCAAACGAATGAGAAATAGGCTAAAGATCGACGACATCATGTTGTGTATTGGATTTGTTGAGGCTGAAACAAACATATTTTATTTCAGTCACCGGCTTGGATATGTTATGCACTATGTGCGCCAGGTCGGTGAGGCTTCGTCTCAAACTAGCAGTGGCTGCTTAGTACTTCACTGCTCAACAGAGTGAACCAGCTTTGGTGATTAGCACTATCGGTTCTAAACTGGATGTTATCTCAGCTCATAAAAGAGCAAATTTTTGATAGCACTCAGTACTAGACAACTTAACTTACCGTATTTATTCTAATAGTACGACAGGGTAAAGAGGGATCAAATAATAGTACGACATGTCGTACTAATGGAAAAATACGGTAGTCGAGATTATAGTAATTAACAATAATTACGGATAAAATTAACATACGGGTCGATCGGTGTAGCGGTCTAAACCCTCGCCCAACAGCCTCAAGGACGCGGGTTCGATTCCCGCTGAGGGCGACCCTCACCCAACCAAGGTGCTCATCCCTCTGTGGGTCGGGGAATTGGTAGCAGCTATGCTGCGAATACACCGGCGACAGGCCCTCGCGACAGGCCGGCCGATTCTCACCAGTCGCATCAACCATGGCCCAATGTCGCATCGCGGCAACGGGCCAGAGGAGCGGACCCCGCCACTCTGCGGGACGACCGCTTAGCGGACACTGCGAAAGCGGTACAAACGCTGAAGGAAAAAAAACGGATAAAATTAACATGACTAAACGTTTACTACAGGGGTGGCGCAAAAAAGAGATTTGGCGATATTCTTTTCGGAGGCACAATCAGGCCTTGACGTCTCTTGTTCGGTTGTAGGCCACGGTCTGAAGTATCGATTTCTGCCGTCATCTTAAAATTTTTTCTCTTAGGGGTACTTTGTGAAGTCATACTGTAGCCCAAAAACAGTTATGCAAAGCGATAGAGATTATTTCAGCCTCTAACTTTGCGATCCGTGAACAGATTTGGCTAAAATTTTGCAAAAATTGTTAAACTGATACCTGGGAAGCTGACTCTGCGCCGTAGCGGGACTATACAGCTAAGACAAAGAAGAAGTTAAACTGATACCTGGGAAGAACGTTATCAAGCTGTCTGTGGTTTGGTTTTCTTGAACAAAGTTATGGTCAATTTACGAAATGCTATTTTCTCAATTTTCATAGAATATCATTCCTTATGTAAGGTTTTTGGTCGAATTTCGTGGACATTTTTGATGTTCCTGTTATCTCACAATGTGGGTAATCGAAAGCAAAAACGTTTTTCGGCAACTACCTCATTCGAGCAATTTCGATTTTTGGAGTCAGACAGACCACCTACGTTGACGCTAGCGTATCCCCATAGACACAATCCGAAGCTGCACTGCAGAAATATCTACAGAGCTGAAGAGTTGACCAAAAGCAGCAAATTTCAGCCCTAAATGATCGCAGTGATATGTAGAATATTATAAAAACAATGCAATACACTGAAATGCACCTATATTCAATAAATATCGAGTTATTGAAAGAGACTAGTACTGGAAAGAACGTCACATTTAGTGCGTCGAGGATCTGTCCACAGCGTCTAACGCACAAGTTGCTGATTGGTCAAAAATCGCGACGAGCAAAGCGGTTGCTACGCAACAGGAATCGAGGACTTTGGTTGCTACGCAACCGAGCCTTCAAAATCCTTTACATACAAAATGTTTGGTGACAAGATATCTCTTAAAATATCGTGAATTCTCAAATTTTAAAGTGTGCAGTTCGAATCTCCATATAAAACTGTCGTGCTTAGTCGCTTTTTCTGTTAAATATATCCACTAAATAAAAAATAAATTAAATTTTCGTTTCTCTTGAAATTTTAAAATACAAAATTAAGACATAAAGACATTTTTAAGTGAGAAAAATTCCCGACCAAGCGTTACAACATTGCACAAGGATTCTATTGGTATAAAGATCATGGCATAAGGATTTCTCTAAGCTGAGATCCAATGT
>NIUQ01001416.1:0-30693 GCA_002796945.1 Plectus sambesii | reverse complement strand
CAAGCGATAAGACTTTGAGTCCACAAGCCGGCAGTGTTTCATGACATATCATGGAGGTCTAGCGGTTAGAGCTTCTAAACGTCCATTTGAATGATAACCTACTAATTTTCAATCTGACTGAGGTTAAAAGAGACGGATGGAAATCGATATATTGAATTTTTAGTTATTATTTGCTGCCACAAGTCACGAGCAATCATGTTTAAAATTGTAGCATCAAGGTCATCTAACGCCCCATAACATTAACTTATCCGCTATTGAAGAAAAATACAATAAATTTTGTGAATGAGGTTGGAATTGAGCCAAAAAGAAGGCAAGTGTCGAACATTACTTCGAGTAGGATGATTTCAAGAACTATTCAACTGCAGACACACTACGTTTTATTTGCAACTTACGATCGGTAGTTCAGTTAGCTGAATATTTGTTTGTTAAATATCGCAACGAGGCTCATTTTTATTTCAAGTTCCATAAGCAAATCAAACCGACAATTTCGAAAAACAGAGACAGATTACAACAGCAATAAGCAGGTCGATCAATTGCAGTAGACATCTTATGCAATAATCATCTCTTTCAGACGGGCAAGCCATTTTTTATTTAAGCGAAAAGCAGGAAAGTATCCTATGTGCATTATAAAGCGTGATTGCACCCATCCGCGCCCCAATATTCAAGAAATCGAACGCGAAGACGCCAAAACAACAGCAATCGATAACAAATCGCGACGACCAAAAAATGATTGCAACGCCGGATTTTAGTTCTTACTCTAATATTGACCTCGGCTCTTCAAAAAAATTCGATGCTTTCAAATAGAGACAAAAGGAGTTCATCAGTAACTCCTTTTTAGCAAATTTTATTCTTCGATTCGAGTTCCTTACTTTTAATTAGACCAATTATACGTAAATAAACGAATAAATATTATGTATTGTAGTTATCTACCAAATGTAAACAATAATCTTAGGTAATATAGGTATGATCGAAAATGCTAGTTGGGACAAAAATCATCGTCGATTTAACTGAACTAATAATTATCCTTCTTTCAAAGTAGTGAAAACTGAATTATCATTTTGAACGCTAAAACTTTAAACTCAGTAACTAAAACTTGGCATTTAAGACAAACTGCTTCACCTTATTTCAGTGTTCTGTTTCCATGACTGAATTCAGCTTTTTTGAGAATATTTTAAAAATAATTTTAGGGTGGATCCTCTGATTACGGTTATTACCAGTTACTTAGACCAATACACCTCTTGGACCACCAGAATATGCTATTCCGCGTGTGTTCACAGAAATAATCCGAAAAGACGAAACGTGATCACAATCCACAAGCTAAGCAAATGTATGAAGAAAAGAAAATCCAAACTAACCCACAATCCAAGAAGCCCACCGAGCTCGCTCACAAAACTCGAGAAGCTAAACTTCAGATCTTCTGTATAAGCTAAATACTCTAATGATGCCATGGAAAGAATAAGATATGCATGATATTTGTCTATGTTTTCGTCACAAATCTCTTTTCTTGTATAAATACCACTTTGTCGCGCTTTATAGATTGTGCGCATGCAAGTTGGAGGGCAGTTTGCTCTACACGTAGCCGAGTCCTCAATAGCCGATAACTGGAGACACTTCTCGTAGTCGGTCAAGTTGCACAGACGGTCGGTTGAAAGAGTCAGCTTAGGCCAGCTAACCGGAGTGCACTTACAGTATTCTCCGATTATCTTTATTTGACATTGATTGATGCAGTCTTGTGTAGTTTCGTCTTTTAAACATTGTAGCTGATGGTCGCTGATTGGCCAAGCTTCATATTCAGCGACAACTTCTATCAACCGTTTGGTTTCTTTGCAAAATGGGAATGATAATGTCGAACCGAAGACCAAATCGGCTTCTATGTCAGCGCTGACATCTCGTCCTTCTAGATCAATCGTTACCTTCTTGGATAAGGGTGAGGCGTTCCATTTTGCCAAGTCATGTCGGACGATTGCAATAAGCAGTTCATCTGATCTTGAGCTGAATGTTGCCATATCCAATGGTAGTTTGTAACAAATTTTACCATAACCAATATATGTTATTTCAGTCATATCAATTGAGATAGCTGTCTGTGAGTTGTTTACTCTTTGAGAGAAAGTCACATTGACTTCATATCTTTTCCTGAATTCGCGATCAAATTTTTGCTTCACTTCATCTAGAGTTATATTCATAAAGTTGATGTGACAATCAAACTCTCTCACTGCAGATTCCCAATCATTGCCCGTAACCGAATTACAGGTTTCATTAGCTGTCGATGTAGTGCTGCTTTTGCGAATTCCTTCAGGTTGATTTTCAAATCTCTCTATCATATAATATCTTACGAGATGCTGAAATGTTAACTGGAGGTAAGATGGGAGCCAATCTTCATATAAAAATGCCTCCTTGTCTTTAAGGAAATTTGCTATTCTTCCGAAATCATTTCCTTTATATTCAGTTAGGAGGCTATCAGAGTTTAGTTCCAAAGAAATCAACGGCAGGCAAATAGTCGATGGCGGGAATTTTATGGTATCATTAATAAGATCAATCGATGTTGTTGTATTACCGCGTTTATATCCATTAAAAAGCTCATTGGCCATTAAGATCGTTCGGTAAATGCCCAATGAATAACATATCACCAGTAAAGTATATTTTACCAAAGAATAAATACTGTATTTCCATCCTTCTTCAATAAAGTTTATTTTCAACAACTGACCAAGGACTTTTGCTACTACTCTTACAACTCTCGAGCTTTTCATTCGATTAAACAAAGTTGACGATTCGATTTTCTTGTTTCTCAAAAGCCATTGATATAAAAAATCACCAAGTACAGATACGATTTGAATTAAGGAAAACACGCTCAGGCCTAAAAGAACGCCAAGCATTCCTCCCAAATCCGCCAGAAACTTGCTCACTGTATAAAGATGTATCTCTTCAATTTGTGGAAATGCAAGTCGTTTTTCATAGAATCTCACGACAGTTTTCTCAATACTTGATTCGTTGATTAATGATGAAACCGTTTGTCTGTGTGTTTCTGTTGATTCATCACGCATTAAATTGTAAATAGTGCAAGAAGGTAAACATGCTGCTTGACATTCATCGTCATTCCTTAAATAATATAACAAAAGTTCACGTCATCAGTCTAACTATTGCCAAGAACCGATCTAATCTTGGCATCATAATGAATATACGATATGTTCCCAAAGTACGTGTAACATTGGGCAACCGGCTAACCAGCGTGTTAGGAGATCACAAATATTACATCGTATCAAAAATAATTACGATATGTTGCGTAATTTTTGTGAATTATTAAATACTTGACTTATTTGTAAGCGGCTTTCTGGAATGAAGCAGTATCCCCAAAAGTGATTTCCAGCTCATCCTGCATCTGAGCTGACTTTCCCACATTTTTCGAATTGGTACATTTCTTGTCATTCATAAACCCTCAAAATACTGCTTAATGGCCTCGGAATCAATCGTTTTATGGAGGACTATACAATTCCTAGATTATCTTAATATAAAGTTGCACAAATGAACGCTGTTGCAATATCTAACTATTAGCCATCACTGCTAAAATATTATTTAATTGTTTTACATTAGTTTTTATGAACCTGCAATTATTTATAAAGTGTTGATTGTTACTGATTACTGTTATGAACTGTAATATCAATGAAAACTATTCGTCGAATTACGCGACTAAACGCAAATGTATAGAATGGATTTAAAATACGAAAAATAAAGCCTAAAGTTTTTTTCAAAAACAATTATAGCATGAATTTTAAGTTTCTGATACTATCATAAATTTAGGTACGCAAAGCGGCTTTAATTAGGGGTCGGTGAAAGGCAAAAATTTCTTGAAACAGAGTATAACGGGGAAATTAATATTTATCAAAGTTTTTGCACAGTATTTGATAGCGTCGGCACCTGGTGGAGTACTAACTAGGTTTCTGATAGTTCTCAGCCCCCATCGCACCCACCTCACCCACCTCTTGTGTCAATATCGTGTAATACATAAACGGGACTTGAGCAAAAGCGGTGAAATCGCATGGATTATCCTGTAAGTGTATCTATGGCCTATTCAGAAACCACAAGTGATGCGGTTTGTTGGAATCGTGGAGATTTATTTTCACAGGGATGACTGGGCAAGTTTCACAATGCATGCCGTTAAATTTTATTTAACACGCTGCACATCCCTATGGTATGATTTTATTAGCCGTGTGCAGTGTAAAACGACCCCATTATCTACTTCTCAAATAATTTGATATTTGTATGTACATTTTTGTAAAAGTCATATTTCAAAATGTTTTCAAACATTCTACAATATAAATTATTTTACGTTAATTAATTTTGCTGTAACTGAACTAATGAAAAATAAAAGTATACGAGATATTCCTCCCGACAACTGCACAATATAGTTAAATGCTGGAAGACTTAAGAAAAACTATTGGCTTTCAATATTTTCTTTCATGACGTAAACTTTCCGTGAGTTGTTGTAATGCAGACAGTGTAGGTAACGCTGAACAGTGCACTCTTCAAGACCATCATTAGGGATTAATGATGCCCAATAGGTCGCTGTACAGTTGCAGATTTCTGCAATCAAACGTTGACGACATTGCGCCCTGCAGTGCCATATCGTCGCAGTTGGCGAACATTTCTCCGTTCCGTTAACAATCGGCAGACTTTTATAAATGCTGGCAACGGCAAAAGTAACGTTAAATGCCTCGCCAAATCGAAAATAAAAAGTTAATCCGCGAATGTCTGTGTGGGTGGTAACATCATGATAAAGGCCGAGTTGCTTGGGGTCGAGATACATTTCAGTAAAATCAACGCTTAAAGTCCGTGAGCCAAAGTAATTGGCAAATATATCAGTGTAAAGCGAAGCATTAAATGAAATTTCCAAATATGCATCATCACCTCCAAACTTGAATTCCTTGAAGGATAAATCAAAAATCAAATATTCATTAGTTATTGCTAATGTATTAAGTTCGTTAACTTGCTCTTCTTTACTATCAGAGTTTTTGTAAAAAATTTTCATCATAAGCATTTGAACAAGTTCTTGGCCCAATTTTTGACGCAACTCATGTGTTGTAACATTCCATTCCAAAAATTTCGGCAATAGTATACTATTAATCGCTGTTTCAATATCATCCTGTACGGTTGAGTTATCTTAAAATACTTCACGTCATGTTAAATAAATGAATTTCCTAGTTCTTCTGTTTTCTGTTCTCATAAAGAAATATCTCTTCAAAAGCTGTCTTGATAACAGAAATTTACATAACCTGTGGGGATTCTCCGTTCTCATTCTCAAAATTTGATTTACTTACCTTCCTAAAACTTCGGAATTCTCTATGGCAGAAGTACATTCTCAGTAGTATGTATTCTATTGTCAGTTCAGTTAAACAAACTTAAAGCAGTCAAAAATAAGAGAAAACTGTGTCAGTTTTCCACCAAATTCAATGAGGAGCATTTTAGTCAACTATGGCGTACTTTAACTTCTTCAGTAATTGAGCAACGGATATGGATATTTAGTATGTCGCGGAGAATTTCAAGCTGAGTAAAATGAGCTAAAGCACAGCTCGTAACTTCACATGGGTGTAAAATGGCGACCGTTTTTCCAAACAGCTCTTCAGCACGCTAATTTTGGTGTTTTTAGGGGTACCCCGGGCCCCCTAGGGGACGGATCCAAAAAATAACTACATCAATCGAAAGTTTAGGCCACGGGCTAACCAACAGTGTAATCATTTTGGCCTAATTTTCATTTCCCGCAAAATGCGCATCAACTATGAGTTGTATTGGCCCACCTTGTATTATAAAACGCGTTTAATCTTATACCCCTGCAAAATTAGCAATGCACTCAATGCTAAAAGCGAAACTTTTCCTAGTGTTCAAAATTACACATGATCAATAATTCATAAACTTTTTATTGATCATTGCTATACTAAATTCTCAATTGAGAAAAGAAAAGACTGATTTTAAAATGCTCCTCAAAATTGTTTCTGATAAAAAACTTCAGCATTCGGCAAGAAATTGTAAGCTTCATGACTGGCCCTAACTTCCAAGAAAATCAACGATGGTGAGAGTTTCTCCCTTTACTGCAATAAGAAATTTTCAGGATTGCTTCGGTTATCTTTCAAGAGCCTGAATAAATGTTAGAATTTTTTTTTCGAATATTTTTGAACTACTTCTCTGGAATTCATGGCATGAATAAATAGTTTGTGAGTTTCTACAGTTTAAGACAAAACATTCGAAACGTCATGGGCTTGTTTAAAGAAACTGCTGAGTCACAAATCTAAAGAATTTAAGTTTCTGTTCGCCATAGTTTATGAAACAGACATCTGAAAATTTGTAATCTTAGCTCTCAACGATTGTATGAAACATGTCCTGAGTATTATAGTTTTCTTAAATTGAAGAAAAACCCAAAGGTGCTTTTACTTGAATAAAGAGACTTCACCATCCGTATCTTAATAAATAGATGAACAAATAAATATAAGCCAAAAGCTTTGTTTACTAAGTCTGAAATGGCTAAAATATTGCAACTCACAAAATCCAAGCTGATATTCGTATTCTGCGTAATAGTAGTTATAAGAGTTGCTGTCGATGTCGTAGTAATGACTTTTAGATTCAGCTCTGGAAAGAATATTCAAGTACAGATATAGAATAAAGGTCAGCGATGTAGGCCAGGTTTTCTTATTTTCGAGTTTCAAAAAGACTGATTTGTCTTCGTTTATTTTCTTGAAATATGCCTCTATTGCATTGGTATGATTGATATGATGGTTGATAAGACCAACTCCGTCGTACAGGTCATAAGGTGTGATTGCTATACTTAAGGTTGCTGGTGGTAGAGGGATCGTACGATTAATGATCAGTTTGGGAGAGTAGACGAGTTCATTTGATATATATTTCTTGCAGAGATTAATGCTCCAAAGAACTGAGAAAACTATTCCCACAGAGTAAATTATCAACCAAAAAGCATGTTCAAACACCCAAATTGCAGCCATTGCAGGACTGTTACTAGATGAACGAGAATAAAGTTTTTGAAGGAGTTTATGCATGAAGCGTTCATTAGTATCGAAAGGAACGACATTCTCTGCTTCTTCATCATTTTCATTTATATTTTTCGACAAAAGCTTTCGTAGCAAGGTCAAAAGCGGACTTACGACCAACTCAATGAGAATGATAAAATCGAGTCCAAGCCAAAGACCTAGTGCTCCACCAAATTCTCCAATAAACTCTTCAAGATTGTTATATGTTAAAGTTTCCTCAATCAGTACATAGTCGTAATTCTCGATTTTGATGTAGAAAGGGACAAGTCTGTTATCTAGTGAATAATTGTGTATATGTTGAATAAATTCGAACTCATAATGCCACTCTTCGCATAGAGAAATACATCTGGTCAAACATGAATCAGTTTTGATGTTTTGAACGTGTAGTGTGGAGCATTTCTCATACTTTTGAACAGTGCAGTTATTGTAAAGTGAGGGCGGGGTTTCAACTGAAATGATATTCAAATGAAATTCAAATTGTAGTAATGTAATGTTTAAACTTAAGTACACTTAATAAGGGAACATTCAGCAGAGACTTTCAAGGGCATATATCTTCCTTATCCAATTATAAGAAACAGCTTAGCTTAACCGTGAAAGAGTATCATTAATTTTTAGGAAAAGGTCCTCATTTTCTGGGCAAATAGGAATACCTCAAAGAGCTCTTTCTTGTATTTATGCTCAGATAAATGTTAAGATCCCATAATTCTTGTCAAAAGGTTTTTGATTAAATTTTCTGATTGAAAGAGGCTCGTAAAATAGTTGAATGGGAGTAAAGCCGCATGGACTGAACATGATTGCTTCATTGAATTCAAACCTGAGATCCTAAAGTTCCTATTGGGCCATTAAATACTTTTGCAACCGTAAAGATATTCCACATGTTTTCGATTAGGAGCCCCGGGGTATGCATTTCATTTCGGCAATTATCACGAGTTCTCTCTGAAGCCAAAAAAATCTTCGGCGTTTCTGTTTGGAAAATAGCTCTCCTCTTATCCCTTGCCTAATTAACAAAACACCGATCATTAAGAAAACAGATCATTAGCGCTGTGACGTCATAGTGCCATACCATTTTCTTTAAAAGAAACCAATAATAGAAGTTTTAGTATGAGAAGTAACTATTTTACGTCGCTGCGAATAAGAGAAAAATACTATATTTTCTTCTTTATTATGTAAATTATTAAATATTTAAGACAGACTTTTTCTAAGCATCGAGCTTCCCTTGGCACAATGGGCAAAACATTCTCAGATTTTGATGAAAATTTGCATTCTGGGGTAATTCAGGTCGTAATTACCGAAAAACGCATCAGAATTTTTTGAAAATATTTTCGTGTTGAGATATGGCGGGAAATTCAAATTTGGTCAGGTAACTACAGTAACGAAACCAAAATCCTTGTTTCTGTATACCATTCGATAGGAAATGTTGAGAGAAATCTGAAAATGATCGAAATTTTAAAATTGGTGCAAAACTAAGAAAGTTATGCAAGAGAGAACAGGTCGCATTTTTTCGCTTTTCAGTTTTTCGAATTTTTCGGCAAGAACTTGGTCACAATTCCTAAGCCAAAGTTACCCTAGGATTAAAGCCCTAACAAAGGGCTATCCAACGGTGCCATAAAAAGTATCAAACTCCGGCACGAACAGGTCTCAAATTCGGTCCGAAGTTACCCACCTTTCGAGGCGTTACCATAAATACCGTAATTCATTTGTCTTCAAGAAATCTCAGTGCTGGTCAAAGGTCAGCGCGTGCTTCAATCGAGTTTTTTGCCATTTTTGGCTGAAGTCTTTTCAAATTACCTTGCCTACAGTTACTCTACCTTAAAATCATGTGTTACAAGCTCTCTAGTAGTGTGCTCGCATGGAGACATTTACTCAACTGACCTTAGTTCAGTCCAACACACGCAGGTGGAGATAACTAATACGTTTTTACGCATATCGGTCTTTATAAGCTGGATTTAATTTTGCAAGTGGTTTGTGACTCGTTTGCTTGTGGAAGTTTTTTTGATGAATGGAGAAGAAAGCGAAGATCAGAACCGACAGTATGATTTTGCAGATTTTGCACATCGATTTTTATGTACCCTATTGCTTTTTCCGGTTCTTTATGAGTGTACGATGTTATATTAGACTGTCAAGTTATCGCTGTAATTCCTCCGTTCTCTCAGCCCACTCTCGAATACACTTACATAAGATGCAGTGTGATTTAGCATGTTCTTAGATCGCTATGTTGTCCTGACGTTTTGTCACTGCTGGTAGTTTTTTTCATTCTTTCACGGTTCAATTATATCTCCTACAGTTGTAACAGAAACAGCTACACAATATGGTGGCTCACAGTGAGAATAAGACAGCTTGAGCGGGCTGACTGTGTCCTTCAAAGCTAAAACAAGCGAGGGCCTTCTTGGGTTACAAGATAGCGCGCCGCGAGGCAAATACTGCCAGTTCTTTTTGCCATCTGCATTAATTGTGACCTGCCACCGTCGTTTGCATCTAATGCAACAAAAGATGATTAATTCTATGGACGTATGCCCAGGTGGCGTTAGGTAAAAATTGTTCGCTCATTCACTCAGTTATTTCTCACTAAGAGTTAAAAAAGGCCTCCGCGACAGATGTAATGTCTAGACTTAACATGTACCCCGCCTGATAGCTATCCGCATTTCCTGTCTGTGGCAATACGTTGTTCGGTTGTTACATTTGGTGTGCTCTATCCTTGAATTAACCCTGTTAATTAATAAGCGCTTAATTAATTGAAGTGCAACTAAATGATCTAAACGTACCTTACTTCGAGATTGATAATGATCTTTCTGAAAGTCTTCATTTTGACAATTGTCATCAGTAACAATTGCGCTCGACCAAGACCAAAATTACTGTTTTTGATGAGGTATGATTTTCTTTATACCTCATTACAGTGCATTATAATGAAACATTTACTTTTAGACTGCTAGACAGATTTTTGAAGCCCCGGCAGTTCGTTCTAGCAATCAGTTTATGATAGCCCATGAATCGGTTCCTGTTAATTACTTTCCTAAAGCATACGACAACAGTGCCCTTTATAAACCAATGAGAACTGATGATGGAAAGGAGAACGCGAATGATGCACACTGCAATACACCGCAGAAGCAGCGTTGTTACGAAGAAGATGAAGAGAGCGCTGAAAGTCAAGTGGCAACAGATGTGAATACTCGAACGGCACGAGATGGTAAAGAATGCTATTTCGAGCATGAGCGCCTCAATCCTGATGGTTTGGAGAAAAATGAACGGCCCGATCAATCGAAAGTGTCTAATAAATGCAAGGGCGAATTACGAAGGTAAATGAAAATATTGTAATAGCCTATGGATTTTAATACATATTATTTTTAGTTTTGAAGAGCTTGCTGATTCAAAAGCACTATTAAATTTATTTGGGGCAGAGAATAATGCCGACTTAGCTTTGATAAGGGGAGCTGCAGAGTTTGGAAACGATTTTGATGATGAATCTGTCAAAGAAAGGATGAAGAATATTTTCATTTGTGAAAATCATGAATATGAGCTGGTTTATCGCTGGAAGACTTGGACGAACCCAAAATATATTTTTACCAAGCATATTGGGCAAACCAATAAACCAGCGTGTACCGTGCCAAATGCACTACTAGATAAACATGGCTCAAACACTGCTTTGGTATTAGCGAAATCTGGAAGATTTTTACGTAAAAATTAAGCAGAAGCATTCCTTAAAGAAACTGGGACACATCTTCAAATTGGCATTCGTACGTCAGTTTTGATTCGCATATTACGATCTAAAAGTTGTGGTTATTTCAGCTATGTGTCAAAATCATGCAGATTATATTGATCGCTGGCAGATAAAGACTGCTATAGTAAGTACTTTTATGAGGTTGAAAAAATTTTAAGCTTATAATTTTAGAAGAAAGATGGCTTGGAAGTAATGCCCGATGTGGATTATGCAGGGACTGCAAAAGTTGAGCAATCCATATCTGGATACACTGAACAAAGCTCAGTGCAATCTGCGTACTGTTCACCGAAAGCCTCTGGATCATCTCAAGATAGCACAGGACATCGAACATCTGAATATTACAGAACGCCTAAGGTAAAAAAGGATCCGGTTATCACAGAAAGAATGAAGTCAACACTGAGAGCATTTTTGAAAGAAATAGGAGTTGAACGGCTGTTTTCAAAAACAAAACCTATTGAAAAGCTAAAATTAGACACATTGAGAAAAAAAGGCGACAGTTTGCGAAAGATCAGGCAGACTGTGTATAAGATTGTTGCGCCAGGGGAAGAAAGCGTTCTTGAGGAAATGGACTGTAGAAGAGATAGCAATGGAATTTGGACCACTGGAATCTCAAAGAAGCTGCAGTTGATATTGGGTGAAGTTGCGGAACGATATGCAGAATCTGCTGAGTGGCCAGCTCGGAGGGCTCTGTTGGCTCTGGTTGCTCCTATTCTATCATTTGCAGAACTGGAGAAGTTCATTCCGGGACTAACGCATTACAGGTACAACTTTAAAGCCGTGATATTATAATTACGTGAGAACTATTTATGAATTATAGATACACTATGGCAAGGAACTATGCGCGAGGGATGTCGGAACCTTATGTCGATATGACTGGAAGAGGTGTGCGAAATAGGTTTCACCTGGAAGAGTGCAAGAATTCATTGATTTCATAACGAGGTATTTGAGTAGTATTCTAAAAGAATATGCAGTTTTTCAAGAAAAGATTTTCAGTGACGCCGTTATGATAGGACTGCCATATGGTTCCATCTCAGCAAAGACTTCGTCTGGTGATAAATTTGAAATCACAAGTACATTGCGTCTACATCGAAATGAGCACATTACGCAAATGTATGAGCGATATTTGGAAAGCGCGCATGGCTCAGATCATGGCAAGGGCATCAGTCGCAGTGCAATGTGGAAAATATTAGACGCTTGCTCAGCGCATCGAAAAAAAGCAATCACTGGACTGGATGAATTTGTAGCCAATGGTCGTGATGTAAGTTTGTTTTAATAAAAATTCCAAAGCGAACATTTTTATTGCTTTTTCAGGGATTTGATCACATTTATCAGATGCTCCAGTCTATGTTAGAACGGGGTCATGAAGATCGCGAGTTCGTTGACATGGCAACAAAACGCTTAAAAGAGTCGCATCAATACCTAGAAGGCGACTTCAAATTGCACGTAAGGGAAACATCAAGAGTTGCCGATCATTGCATGAGATTTGCACTCAGCGATCCAGATGATGAAAAATTTGCATCGCCATGTGCGGGTCCAGAAGTGACACACCCGCATGAACATGATACGGTCTGCGACCGTTGTGAGCAATTGAAAAGCGTTCTTGGAGAGGTACGCGATCATGTGTTAAAGTATCCATTGCCAGACAACGAAAAGGAGCGGGTGAAGGCAAAATATTTGGCCGCCGAAAAAGCAATAATGGAAATGCGTCGTCATCAGTTACGATCTGTGCTAAGCAGCAATACGCGAAAAGATATCGTTGAGCAGCTTGGTACTGAAGGCTATGTTGACGCTTTAGTGACACTCGACTGGGCAATGAAATGGCTTCCTACGAAAGGTCTCGCTTGCTGTTCTTGCTAAATTTCTAAACTATGTATAAAGTGATCATTGTTTAGCACGCGAAACGCAGAAAGACTTTTTTGGTAAGAAAGGTATTTCTTGGCATATTACGCATGTGCTTCGTCGTGATCCAGAAGACAAAAAGTTGAAGCAACGTACATTAGTGCACATTACCGATCAAGATCTTCAGGTAAAAAATTATTTCGTTAATAATCCATAGTAAATATACCGAACATCTCATTTTAGGATAGTGATGCAGTCTTAGCAATTCTAAGGCATGTGCTAGTAGATTTGAAAAGATTTGACGTGAAGAGTATTGTACTTCGATCAGATAATGCAGGTACGATTTGCTATACCTGAGACGGAATTATGACTAACTTTCATGGCCAATAGTTTTCTTTTCAGGTTGTTACAAAAACAGTATGCTGTTGGGAACAATGAAGAAAATTTCAGAAGAGACAGATGTTTTTATCAGCCGGTATATTTTTTCAGAAGCACAGGTAGGCAAATTTATTTTTCAGTGCTCGAAGTACGCAATCTTTATTTTTTACAGGCTGGCAAGTCATCTTGCGATCGAATGGCCGCAGTCGTTAAACGAAAACTGCGTGACTATATTGATCAGGGAAAAGATGTTACAAATGCTGATGAATTCATCAAGGCTATGAAATCAGCTACTAAAATTGCTGGAATGAACTTTTTCTCTGGCCAAGTGGAACGCTTAGAAAACGACCCTAAAACAAAGAAACCATCTATACCAAAAGTTACCCATTTAAATGACTACTTTTTTTATGATGATGGGATTCAAGCCAAGAAATACAGCGGAATTGGTACTGGCAAAGAAATAGAAAAACGATACTGGCAGGGATTAGAAATTAACAACAAATTTTCCATTCGGTCGGCGGTAACGCACTCGTTGGAGAAGCCGATCGCTGAATGGAGCCTTCTGGATACCATATCCCATATTGTAACAACATGTATCCCGAGTGACAATTTAGATTCAGAGCTTGAGAGCGAAGAACAACAGCCCGAAGAAGAGCAGCCAGCAGAACAAGAAATAGATTCTGGTTCATCATTTGATATAATTGACGATGAAAATACCTTGGAAAAAGACGATGAACAAGAGTATTTTGATTGTCCTGAACCTGGTTGCATAAAACGATTTGCACATTATGGAAACCTACAACGTCATATCATAATTGGAAAACATAAATTTGCCATTGAGCGCAAAACGATGCGCGATTTTGCCTTAAACTCCTTTCAAATTAACATAGCTGGTAATTCCGAAAACAGAATACGTCTGCAAGAATCTGTAGAAATAGTAAATGGCCTAAAAACGATTGAAGGTCAGCCTCCCTTGTTTCCTTCACGAGGATGGGCAATAAAGACACCGCGAGTTAACACGCGTTTCTCTGGAAAAATAAGAAAATATTTGAATGACGCGTTCAAGCGTGGCGTTAAAAATAGAAATGAAAAAGTGGACGCCAAACAACTGGCGAAACAAATGGAAGCAGAACTTCAGCCAGGAAAAACAACGCACCGTTTCGCTCCCAATGAGCTCTTGACCGAGACGCAAATCGCAAGCTATTTTACAACGAAAAAAAGGCAAATGCGCAATCAAAAACCTGATTGCCTGGATGACTTAGAAAGTGACAAGTGTTCCTCAGTCGATGAACAATCTACAACATCCGAGGGTGAAGATGAACAAGAGCACGCAGAAGATCCTATGTTTTACAGTGTTGACGATGAGGTAATTGAATTAGTGGCCAAAACTGGCGTAATAGACGACACTACCATAGATTCAAATGTACCCTGTCTCCGATCAACAACTAGAAAAGGTCCAAATATACCCTCTTTCCAAACTATCATATCAGTTTCTATTTCAGAGCCGCACAAGCATGGTCACGCAGGAAAATTCGACGATGAACTTATTTGACATTGAAACAACAATATTTCAGTCCATTTAAACTGTTATTTTAACGCTTCGTATTAATTATAAAGACCGATATGCGTAAAAACGTATTAGTTATCTCCACCTGCGTGTGTTGGACTGAACTAAGGTCAGTTGAGTAAATGTCTCCATGCGAGCACACTACTAGAGAGCTTGTAACACATGATTTTAAGGTAGAGTAACTGTAGGCAAGGTAATTTGAAAAGACTTCAGCCAAAAATGGCAAAAAACTCGATTGAAGCACGCGCTGACCTTTGACCAGCACTGAGATTTCTTGAAGACAAATGAATTACGGTATTTATGGTAACGCCTCGAAAGGTGGGTAACTTCGGACCGAATTTGAGACCTGTTCGTGCCGGAGTTTGATACTTTTTATGGCACCGTTGGATAGCCCTTTGTTAGGGCTTTAATCCTAGGGTAACTTTGGCTTAGGAATTGTGACCAAGTTCTTGCCGAAAAATTCGAAAAACTGAAAAGCGAAAAAATGCGACCTGTTCTCTCTTGCATAACTTTCTTAGTTTTGCACCAATTTTAAAATTTCGATCATTTTCAGATTTCTCTCAACATTTCCTATCGAATGGTATACAGAAACAAGGATTTTGGTTTCGTTACTGTAGTTACCTGACCAAATTTGAATTTCCCGCCATATCTCAACACGAAAATATTTTCAAAAAATTCTGATGCGTTTTTCGGTAATTACGACCTGAATTACCCCAGAATGCAAATTTTCATCAAAATCTGAGAATGTTTTGCCCATTGTGCCAAGACTCTGAACAAAAAGCTCGACAGTTAGAAAAAGTCTGTCTTAAGGGTTAAAGATTATTGTTTTGTATTAAAATCCAATTAAAGCCGGGGGCTTCTCATTAGGAGGTTTTTAACTGAAATAATTCAGCACACACGCGTTAAGTTCAAGGTAACTGGTGTGCAGTTGCAGTTTGCTCTGATCCAATCAAGACGGCATTTGTTCTCGCACTCTTCTAGGCTGACGTCTTGCGAACAGATAGTTTTTCCTTTGACGGTAGGCAGCTTGTGGTAAAGGGCTTTCTTTCTAACAATAGGTGATCCCAAAAGTTCAGGCACAATCGTATGAAATTTTTCACTTCTTATTGAAGCGTTGAATACTGACATAGAGGATATGAATCGTTGGAGTACACTCCTTAAAAGATTCGCATCTCGCTTCCTTTCTTTGGGCTTTTCCATTTTTTTGGAATAATAAAAAGTTTTGCTATTTGGCATAATTTGCTTAATTCAAGACTTATTTGAAGGGGAAACAGACGCAGATAACCGTTAGTTATCTGCTGTAACATTCAGTGTTATTTTTAAATTCTTGTTCTAGATCTACTGTAAAGTTGAATTTTAACTTCGTTTAAAAGATATTGACTAAGCTTCTGCAAGAACCATACCACAGTTATTTGGCTTGACATTTTTTCTCAAAGATTCAGCTATAATCTACACATGTATTGATAATATTATGCAAATAATCTTTGTGATCTACTGCCTGCACATGAACTTTCGAGACAACCTTATATGAAGCTGTGACCGGTAATTGTAGTTGTTTAAAACGTATACACCATCGCAAGTATTCGAGGTGATGAACGGTGGGGTGCTTTTTCCGGTAAAATCTATTGTTACCGTCTCACACCATTTCCTTTCTTCGTCGTTTGGATCGTCAGAAAAGGATAAAGCGAATGTGATGTCCTGTGAATTTTCATTGTCTAAGAAACTTTTGTATCCATTCAAATGATAACATATGCTGTCTGTGCCAATAAAGGATAGTGAATCGCTTGAGATACAAGTTACATACCCTCCATTATATTCATTTCCAACTACCAAATAGAAAAGCCTTTTTTTAGACGTGCGACTTATACAAAATCTTTGGCCAATTATACGTTTAAGTTGTTCAAATGTTATATTAAGTTCGATAATTTTGGGTTCGACAATATTTCGCAGCGCCATCCATTCATCGTTATCTTTCAAACTAAAATTTCTTATTTGCGTCACTCCACGGAACTCTAAATTTTCTGCTTCATATAGCATGGCAAGGTAATTAAATAAAGAAACATAAATTGCGTTGTTGAACATACGGTTGGGATTTACTTCAAACGAACCATCTTTCCTTATACTTTCTTCGAAAAAATTCGTCCATGCATCCGAAAAATTCAAGTTCTGTTCGTCGGCATTGAATAACAGCATCAAATTGATTTTGTTAAAGCAAACCGTCATATTTGGTATCTGAAAATTTCTTCATGGTTGCAACTTAGTGAGCCAACGTTTAGCACGATCATTATACAGTTCTGTTAGACTTTACCACGGCGCAATCCTAATGCTAGAACGGCTATCTATTCTTAATATGAAGATCTACCCCGTGAATATCGGATGCAGACGGCCGAGGCGCATAAACAAAAATCCCGCTGTTAACATTCTGTGACGAGTTTCGCTAAACTGTGGTTATCAAAATTGTTGTAATCACAACAGTTTTGTGAAATTGGTCCCCTAGCATCAAAGCATAAAGGTTCCCATGCGAATGAAAAAAATTGAACCAGCCAAGTTTTGCATTCACTCAGATACTGTATTAGTTCCATTCTAGACGCTACTGTACCTCAGGTTTACGCATACGATATTTAGCTGTCGTTTTTGACGCGAGGGAGAGAATATTGCGGTACTCTGCATAGCTTAATTTGAAGTTACATCAGTATTTCGTTACACTCTGTACACTCTCTCTTCGCCCAATTCTGATTAGGCATTTAAAGAGGTCCATTAGGCACTCCAGAAATAACTCCTTCTTAGCGATGAGGCTCTTTCAACCACTCCTACGAGGAAATGAAATTTAACAATCATATATGGCACAAGCGTTCAGTCGAGAGAAATCAATAGTATGAATAAATTCAATCTCTCTGGCTTTCTTTATTGTTCGGCTCCTACGGATCAGTAACATTTTTACCAGACGCGGGCAACAGTCAGAGCCTAGAAGGTATAATCGGATGTATGAGAGGGTGCTTCGTCAAACACACCCTCCCCCACATCCTATCCCAATTCTCACTAGAAAGAGTGTCATCCCAGCCAGTGTGAAGGAGGTTATTCCAGATCGGCTCAATTTAATATTTTCTACCCGCCCATTAGAGTTATACACAGAATAAAGAGGAGCAAATTTTTCACTTACATATGTAGAGTTTTGGTTTAGCACAGCTTTCATATTCGTCTTAATTGGATTTTCTTGATACTTTTGAATGACTTCGATTGAAGATGTAATTGTTATATAGCCGCCGGCCAAGTAAATAACTGCCCAGAACAAAATTTTCATGATCCATTTGATAGTATCAGATCGCGATGAATTTTTTGATATCATGCCAAATTCTTTAGTTAGTTTCTTGAAATAAACTCGAATCGTTTTTTTATTGATAGATGGCGTTCGATTGGCTTGTTTGTGATGAATTGAGTCGTTCTTTGACTTCGCGCTTTCTTTTCGGATCATTCCGATATTTTCTTGCTTATATTGCTTGTACATTCTGGGGTATCTATGTTCGTATCACGCCAAATTCTTCTCTTCCGAGTGCTTCCAGACTTTGCCGATTAGGTGTATATCTGAAAGCAGAAAATCTTTCCATAGCAGACAGGCAAACGCGATACATTAAACGAAAGCTATGAATGATTATCACTCTATGGGAGGAATCGGCAAGGATTATATAATTTTTGATAGGTAAAATGTTTAGGGAATCTGGAAAGATCAAGAAAATGAGAGTAAGCTAAGGGCTCGAGATACCATGTATTAGTTGGAACATAAAATCTGTTTTGCAACCGCCAAAAGCATAAAATGTCACAGTGGCTTGGTTTTTGCACGAATTTCCATCAATTAGTCAGAAACTGTCGCTTTTTTGTTATATACCAAAGATTGTTTGACATTGACTGTTTAACGCAGCAGTGAAAGCACCGCAGCCACGGGATTGCGGCGGATTGACGTCATTGACATCTTATGGGGGCGCTAATTAACAAGTCGCCGACTGCAATCGCAGACGTCATGGATCACGCTTCGACCAACCTATTGATGAGATCTCCGCCGCGAGAATATTCAGGATAAGATCGCAAATTATGATGCTCTAATACTCCTACAGTATACAGTGGACACGATTACTAACCCCAAACGGTAAATCGGTTTCTGTCACAATGGTTCGTGCTGCTAAAAATGAGATCACAGCAATATGTTCGTGCCTCTTGTCTTTTCACGATAAAAATTTTCGGCATACTTAATTTTATTAAACTTTGCCCGGCGTATTGTTGTCCTCATCAAAGAGCGATGAATTTAAGTAGTATTCACAATTCACTGACCAACCGATGACACGGCGACTAATCGATGAAATTTGCACCTCACCACCTCTACTAGCTCCGACAATCTACCGAATATTTGTGCCTGACTCTAGAGAAAGAAAGCGCACAAACTTAAAACATGTGTAAGAAAGAAGCGCGCATACATATGTTATACCCAGATTTGAAATGGATTGATCGATAAAACAGCTTGCGCGCGTTATAGTCCAACTGACGAAATTCAGGCACAATGAAAGTATCAAAAATGCGCTCGATGGACTAGCTCGCCGGTCGATCAATGCATTATAAGCATCACTTCAAGGAGCGTGGTTTTAAGCAGTTTGCTCTCCGACTGTGCGATAGCATATTTGTTCTACTTTTATGCATCATTAAAGTTCTCAAGCAGTTGAGGTCACCGTTTTTTAATCCTACAGATTGTCCTTTGGCTGAACTATTCTGCTATTCAGTTATTCTATCTAACGCAGTATTTGAGGTTAGAGGGGATTATTTTAGACAAGCATTGGGACGAAATGAATTAAAACGCGAAACAGTAAAGCGAATTTCTGTGGGGCGCTCCTTGTTCGCAGGCTTCTTTGTACACATATGGAAGGTATAGCTAGCATAATTTGGCGGCTACGAGTTGATGACGAGAAATGAGGGAGGTGGTGACTTCTAGTTGACCATCTCTACTTAGGGTAAGCAGCAAAATACACTTGCTAAGTAAAGATATAAAACCATTTTCAAGTTGAATAGAATTCTAAAGCGCGATGCTAAATTTATTCTATAATTGCAGTTAATTCACTGCAAAAATAGTAGAAGTGAGGAGGAAATTAGAGAAGATATGGACAAGAGAGTAAAGAACTTACTTGAAGTATTCCTTAGCTTCAGAACTCATTCGACAGCTAGTGACAAGCCAACTGATCAGATTCTTATATCGCTAGCGGCACATTAAGCCCACCTCAGTTATTCGACTGTGTCTTTATCTACCTTTCTTTTGAGTCTCGCTAACAAGTCTTAGAATAGCGCTCTGACTGGTAACTGCTGACATCGAGGTAATTATCTGATCTGTTTTCGAATATGCGTCAATGGTCATTTTATATCCTCGGCTGAAAGTGATCGGCGGCAAATTTTAATTGGTAAGGCTGCTATTTTTAAGAATCATCGCATATGACAAGGCAGATGTCAAACGATGCGAATAAGAGAATTGATCGAAAGTTCAAAATTGATATTCTTTCAGTGCACGGCTGAACAGGATTTGTACTAAAGCGTGATGAGATGTCTAATACTCAGTCGACGGGGTTTTTTAATTTTAAAATTTTCTTCTTAATTTAGTTAAAAATCCGCGTCTGACATCAGCTGCAGTTTTTACGCTCGTTTTAATGAAACCCTGACAATAATTTAATAATACCTAGCTATCGCCCCAGCTCTACCACCAGTTTTAGTATGGAGGCCCTTTTTTCTCCTTTTTGCTTTTTCGATTCAATTTGAGTTCTAATTCAGCACTCGCTATCATACGCAATATTAAATTTGGAATCGAACGCTATTTTTACTTTACATTGACGTTTATTTATAGCTGAGCATTTTGAACATTTAGCAAGTTCGCTGCTGTCAACCGTCTGATCAGCCGTGAGTGAAGTGTTTTTGAATTATAAACGTACACAAAGAATATTCTGATTCAGTAAATCGTCGAGAACTGCAGCGAGATAAGTAATGCAAAGAACGATAAAGAAATATCCAGGATGTAGTGTCTGCGATGTTATTCGCCTCGAGAATATGTCTAGGACGTCTAAGCCGCACTTTGTCGAATGCTGTATTTTACTGTATTCATAAAAATTGAATATGATGAAAATTTTGCTAATAGCTCTCTGTTCGTTAGTCATATTACTTGCAAATGCAATTCGTCGCGCAGGGATACTGAAAAAAGGGGAAAACATCGGTATCAGAATTTTCCTTACGCTCAAAATGTTGCTCACAACTCTTATTGGACCGAAGTGTGGTATAAGAACGTCTCCGCATTTCGTGCGCCTATGGCCGATATCGCATCAGAAATGACTGTCATCAACGCTGTTGGGAGTGCGCTCTTCACTCTGACGTGCAGTCGTACTGTGCTGGAGGGGGGGGCGATTTCTAAGACTAAAGCTGACTGAAAAGCTCATACATGAACTCCTGCAGTCTCTGAGCGCTTTTTAGAGCTTTGGATGGAGAGTAGCATACTTGATGTGGATCGCTGGAGCAGATTCTTTCTCAAGCTTTTGCAGCTCTGCTTCGACTATTGAGACCCTCTTTCTCGTCTCTTAGTAACGCTCACTTACGGCACGCTTGACGAAATATTCATTTTCTAAAGCGTCAATTAAGGGAAGGTTATGAGGATCACAGCAGGTCAGACGCAAAATGAACAAATGATAATTTTTACTGACACAATACTTAAATGATCTCCAACCGCAAGTTGGGATCATAGTTGTACTATGATATGTTTCGAAATTTAAGATTTTTCATGCGACATTAACTCAAATTTTAGTCGAGCTCAACAAACTTTCGATTTTTTGCCAAAAATGATAGCGTTGTAAACATACGTCAATTTTGTATCTCCAAAGCACAGCTCTGATTTGAAGATAAACTAGCAAAGTTGGGTAAACAGTGTGTGAGATTCGCTGCTTTTCGCTAGAACTTTAGAAGTAACTGATTGTATATGCACAGTGGGCGATTGATTGCAAGATCAATAGACCGTGAGCAAAACTGTGCAGGCCGATATTAAGTTCGATCGGAGCCTGATTTGCATTTTCATTATCGCCTCGGGACAATGAAGCATGACGAACAGGAGCGATCGAGACGGAATCTCTCATTTGTAGATGAAGAAGAGAGCTTGAGTCAGGTTGCCTCTATCTATCGTGGTCAGTTTCTTATATTTTTTGTAGTTAAAATCGCCCTTAGGGGGACTTTCTAGCGCATCGCCTTTTATTTTACACTGGTCAAAGTAGGCTATGCAAAACTAGCTCTTTATTTTTCAATGACTGAATGAACACTATTGATAACTATAGTAAACCCAAATAATAGGGTAGCTAATAAGTACATTGAAACACATTGAAACATGTATATGACTCGGATATCAGACACGCTTTTCTATTCCCAAGCATTCTCTTGTATCCGGATTTCACTGTAATTGCACTTTTTTCGACTTTCAAATGGCCGAATCTCTTAAAAAGGAGTCGACCGGCGGTAAATTTCTTTGTTCACAGCTAAGCCAACGGGCAATTATAATAGCGCTTTCTACTGTATTCTGTGAGCATGCAGACAACCCGTAAAAATATAGAGCGTTCAGATTATTGATGCTCTCAATATCAGGTAGTCTCAAGAGTTTATGCGCATCTAGCGGATCTCGAAAACTACTTTTACATTGTTGCTGGGACATGTATAGTCATGAAAATTTTGGTAAAGAAAAGTTTATTATCAGCATATATCTCCATTCTGTCAGTTAACGTTTGAATCACAGTCGTCCGCGTATCCATTTTGTCTCAAGCGGTCAATGAAAAGCTGTTTCACCGCGCATGCCATGATTTGATACTTCTTGAAACTCAAACCGAGGCTTTTGGGGTCGAAGCTGAGATGCAGAAGTCTTTCGGTCGGAGAATGCTGCCCTGCAATCCATATCGTTTACATCACTCTACAACGCTTTGACGAGGACTAAGTGACTTCACATAACCGTCTATAAACTTTCGGGAACATTTTATATATTCAGTAAGACCTTGGTATAAAGAACTCTTTTTGATTTCTCATAGATTGTGAATCTTCTCCTACATTTCTCCTACATTAAAGCGCGTGAGAACTGCAGATGTAAGAAAACCTATCGTATTCGTTGCATTTTCTTTTATCATGTTTTTACTGTAGTACAGTCAAAACCAGTTCAGGTTAGAAGCAAATCAAGTAGCGATATTACTGTATAAAACTCTGTATCTCAACTGCTCAATCATGTTAGCTAATGCCTATCTTTGTTGACCTTTATGAAAGAAAGATGTAGGATATATAATAGGTCGGTAAATCCCAACCGCCACCTCCCCGTGGTACCGGCTGGGCAACGGGTCACACCGGCTAACGGCGGCTCTGGTGGCGGGGCGTCAGGCTAGCAACCCGGCCCTCGTGCTATTCTATTGCTACTGAAACGACAAGAAATCTCTCATCAAATCGAACCCCCGGCGGAGAGATCGATCAAACCCCTGTGACGGTGGCGGATCAAAGCCAAATGGCCGTCCAACGCCTGATGCAAGGTCGACTACTCGATGCCAAAAACCCAACTCGTATTGCAACGTGGAACGTCCGAACTCTGTATCAAACCGGGAAACTGGCCCAGGTCCTTCGAGAATTCGATAACTAGCGAATGGACATACTCGGCATTAGCGAAATGAGATGGACAAATAGCGGAAAGATGACCAGCGAAGAAAAGACAGTCCTCTACTCTGGTCACCAATCAGAACATGCTAGGGGCGTTGGAATCGTTATGTCAAAGAAAGCTGCAGCCTCCATGATCAGCTGGCGACCAGCCTCCGAGCGAATTATTGCGGCACGATTTCAAGGCGCACACACGAAGATCACCTTCATTCAGATTTATGCACCAACGGAAGATGCCTCCGATGACAACAAAGACGCGTTCTATGAAGATTTAGCAGCTGAGCTACAACAAACGCCTCACCATGACATGGTCATTCTCGCTGGCGATTTCAATGCTCAAATCGGCCCTGACAGGTCTGGTTTCGAGCACACCATCGGACTACATGGCTCAGCAATCATGACCAATGACAATGGCTACCGGCTTTTGTCCTTATGCGCGGCCCACGGACTGGCGGTCAGCAACACGTACTTTCCGCATAAACGGATACACAAGATGACGTGGAAAGCCCCTGGTGCTCGGGGAGTGAGAAATGAGATCGACTACATTTGTGTATCAAATAACTTCCGATCGTCCATTCTTGACGTCCGAAGCTACCGGGGAGCGGACGTGGGCACCGACCACTTCCTCCTCGCCGCCAAGTGCCGACTGCGCTTGAAGCGACAACCGCTGAAGGACCAAAGACCGAAACCGTTCGATGTAGTGAAGCTTAAAGACCCTGAATTGAAGCGACAATTCAACGCCGCCGTGCGGAATCGCTTTGAACTGCTCACACCATCCGCTGACGTGGAGGCGCAGTGGACAAATTATCGTGATGCGCTGACCGCGGCTGCTGAAGAGACGATAGGAAGAAGACGCGGTACCTTCCGCGAACGCTGGATCCAAGAGCGATCGTGGAAGCTGATCGATGAGCGACGCCTGGCCAAACATGTCAGAGACCAAGCACAGGGGGAAGCCGAACAAGCGAAAGCTGAAGAGCACTACAGCAACCTTGACCGACAAGTCAAACGCAGCTGCCGCAGAGACAAGCGGGAATGGATCGAACGGAAAACTGAGGAAGCCCAGCTTGCCGCGGATCGAAACGACTCAAAGACCTTGTACCAGATCGTACGAGAAGTGTCTGGGTCATCTACAGGACGAGGTGTGCCAATCAAAGATCGAAACGGGCGGACGTTACTGACCCAAGAGGAACGAGAGAAACGGTGGGTTGAACACTTCAGCCAAGTCCTGAACCAACCCGCTCCAACTGCCACCTTCGACCCAGGCATACTTGTGCCCGCACCTGATCTACCCGTCAAACTCGGCCAAATCACCACGGACGAAACCAAGAATGCGATGAAAGCCCTCAAGAGAGGAAAAGCAGCCGGCATCGATGGTATCCCGCCTGAGCTAATCAAGATCGGTGACGCAGCGCATGTTGGGTCACTGACGAACCTACTCAACTCGTGCTGGATGGCCCGAGTGGTACCCAAAGAGTGGAGAAGCGGAGTTATTGTCACCCTACCAAAGAAAGGTGACCTCTCCAAATGTGACAATTGGCGTGGTATCACACTCCTCTCAGTCCCAGGCAAGATCCTATCGACCGTACTGCTCCAACGCCTACAACGCGCTATAGATGAACAACTCCGGGAGGAGCAGGCAGGTTTCCAGCGTGGACGATCGTGCACTGAGCAGATCTTCATCCTTCGGCAGGTGATCGAGCAAACGTTGGAATACCAACAACGACTGTCGCTGAATTTCATCGATTTCGTTAAGGCTTTTGACTCAATACACCGCGACACGTTATGGAAAATCGCCCGAACATATGGAATACCAGCAGCCTTTATCGAGATCTTCCAGAACTTGTACAACGGCTCTCGATGCTGCGTTCGAACGGAGGATGGAATGACGGACTACTTCACCATCGAATCAGGTGTGCGCCAAGGATGCATCCTGTCACCAATGCTATTCCTGCTGGCCATTGATTTCGTGAATCGGAATGCCATCGACAGCACGCGATTGGGCCTTGAATGGACTGCCAACCGTCTCCTGGCCGACCTGGACTTTGCGGACGACGTGGCTCTGTTCGGCCCGACCTACCCTGCCCTACGCGACTTAACCGGTGCCCTGGAACGCTCTGCAGCCTGCGTTGGGCTGCGCATCAGTGATCAAAAGACCAAGATCATCCGCGTTGGGTATAAGACAACACTGCCGCGAATAACGATCAATGGGAACCAAGTCGAAGAACTACAAGAATTCACCTATCTTGGGAGCGTCATCGCCGCGGATGGAGACGCAACACGCGACGTCACATGTCGCATCGGTAAGGCCTTCGCCGTCTTCCAGCGACTTTGCTCCATCTGGAATTCCGCCTCGCTCTCCCTACACCTCAAACTTCGGCTCTTCAGTACCATCGTTTTGCCGACGGCGCTGTATGCAGCCGAAACGTGGAAGCAGACAGTGGCGATCGACCAGAAACTAGACGTGTTCCAGCAACGATGCCTACGGCGCATCCTCAAGATCAGCTACCGAGATCGAGTCACCAACGACGAAATATACCGCCGTACCAACACCAAGCCACTTTCCACAGTCGTCACCGAACGCCGCCTACAGTTCACAGGCCACATCCTCCGCCTACCTGACCACAGGCTCGCAAAAGTGGCCATGCGCTGGCGACCGAGCCGTGGACGCCGCGGACAAGGGCGCCCAAAGACCACCTGGCGCAGAACACTTATGGAAGACCTACGAGCGACCGACATTGAATGGGACGACCAACATGCAGTCGATACCGCCGCTGCAGACCGAACGCGATGGAAGAATCTTGTCGCCCAATGCGCCGAACGGCGCAGGCGGAACTAAGACTAAGACTAAGAGGATATATAATAATTAAATAAGCCAGTTTCACCTATATTTGTGACCTATAGCGACGGATAGATTATTGCCCAATCAGTTGAAAAAAATTAACCTTCTCTCATGCAAACCAAGCCAACTTTCTAATAAGACATTATAGGACGCCAATTGTAGGACGCCAATTACAGGCGCAGATTACTGATTGCATTTATGTTCAAGTAACAAATGCCATACATGAATAGCCTTATAGTGAGCGCAATTTCATTCGTTGTCGTTCGTCTAGTTTTTTAAAAGATTATTTCACGTATAGGGTCTTAGTTTGCGTGATCAGGCTGGAGAGGTGCGGTGAAACAGCAAAGGCGACAACAACGTATTTTAGCTTGGAAAAGTCTAAAAATATTTGAATTTTTGGAGGAACCTTTTAAATTATCAAAAAGATTGTTCATAAATTACCCAAGGGTATTCTTTTTGCCGTCATACCCGACAATTGCCATAATATCAACGCAGCTCTGCTCCTCTTGCATTACGCGCGTCATAGGGTTTTTTGTGTCACTTAGATTTGCATGGGTTGTAGAGAGGCGAACACGGCTTTGTGGTGACTATGTCATCCACTATCGAAGAGACAATAATTTCTTGCGAATAGCTGAAAATAACCACCATATGGCAGAGAGATTTTATTGAGGCGGTGAAACTGTTTGTAGCCACTTAGCTCTTTTTAGTCAATGATTCCACGGGTTGAGTTTCAAAACGCACAATAGATTAGATTGCGTACGTTTTGATATTGAAGCCATGGAATCTTTGGACGATTAATGGCCTGGGTCCTATTTCATAAAACTGTTGCAAATGCAACTGCAATTCGGCAACTGCAACAGTTGCAAGAGGAATTCCGCAATTTTCTGTTTCATAAAGCTTTTCGCGACTCTGCAACTGCAATTCCGCAATCCCGTAATTCTGCAGCAATCTTAACAGCTCGTTTAAATTTGAAGCGTGGTTCTCAAGCCGGACAGCATGATACCGTAATTTTATTTGCATGGCGGTATTCTTTTAAATTCAAAATTCGGACTGACTACTGTCGCGATATGCCATCAAATGGTTACAAATAGGAAAAAATTGACAAATTTCACATCATTTTACTCATCTTTATGCTCTCTTTCTATGCTAGCATTAGTACTCTGCTTTATTCTTCATTAATTTTACATTAATTTTGTCTTTTTGAGAGAATTGCAGAATTGCAACTTTTTTCGCACCACGATTTGTGATGCGAGATTTTTTTCGCAACTGTTGCAGAATTCCGGAATAGTGTCACTTTTTTGAAAGTGTAATCCCGCAATTTTGCGATTCTGCAACTGCAACTGTTGCAAACGCAACTCGGCAATTCTGCAACTGCAACAGTTTTATGAAACAGAAAGTTGCAGAATTGCGTGATGACGAGGCAAATTGCAGCGCAATTCTGCAATTCTGCAATTGCAATAGTTTTATGAAATAAGCCCCTTTAGGTATGATTTGCACCCAGCTTGTCGTGCACAGCAACATTGTTATCATTTACGGTACATTTCCGACAGCTAAAGATTACCGCGGTTCCTCTTTGAAAATCGCCCTTACAGCTTCTTCTGGTAATAATGCGTGAACGCAGTACTCGAAGTTAGTTAAGCTATCTTCCGTGCATTTCGCGCCGATATGTTCAAAGACAATTGTACGGCAAAATTTTTAGGTGTAATAATGTTAAATTTAGCAATATCCAAACATCATGCTTGAAGTTCAAAAAATACTCGAAGCACTGATTTCGCAAGCAAAACATCTTCTTCACTTCTTCAACGTGGACACTTCTCAATGGAGTAAAGCCAAAGCAGCTAAGTGGATTCTACCAAGGGCAATTTTATCTTTAACAGTTCTCGCCTTTGGATACTTTACGGCCAAGACAAGTTTGACCCTGGTACTAGAGTACGCCGAATCGCCAAAGTCATGCATTCATAAGAGCTACTTTAACCAATCGGTGACATTACCACTCTCAACCGTCTGCTTACCTCTGTCACCCATTGAATTAGACGATTATTGGACTAATCAAAACACTGTCTCACCTTCAGAGGATGCAGCACATTATCAAGTATCGCTAGCTAACTTTTTCGACAATGCAGCGATCACAAAACAAGCTCTTTTGGCCCCTAATAACCCATGGCCTAATTTTTTGCTCTTCGTTGTGTACCACTATCTCAGTTTTTTCAATGAATTTGAGACGATAAATGGACAGCAAACGTTTGAGCGCATGGATGCTCTGAACAATACGAATAACGACCTAGCCACATCTATCAACATCCTAAACGATCGGATTACCAGCTTGAATGTTTCGACAAATGAACTGAAAGTGAAATTCGGCGCAGTAGTCAAAGCTTTTTTCAATTTGACCATCTTTAAATCTAAGCGCGACGCTTCATTAGTAATCGTAATCGAAGTGGACATCTTTCTTTCTTCTATCGATCCTGACTACATTTGCTACGCTGCCCTCTTCAATCAGCATCCCCTTAGAGAAAAGGATTCCATTGTTGTCACAGCACATCGATCAGAATTGCCAAATCCACGTCCCGAATACAACAATTCTTGGTTCCACGTAAAGACTGGTATAGGTGAAAGATTGTTTTATGGTCGATATGATGTATTGCTCAATTCACCTTTCAATTCACGGGTATATGGCATTCCACTTCAAATCGCTTCAATATTTCGAACCATAGCATATCACAATGGAGAGCTGCGTTGTATAAAAGAAAAGTCGTTCGATTCATGCATGTCTGAATGTCGGAGAAAGTATTTTCGAGAAAAATGCGGTTGTTCCTCAACTTTCGGACTAAAGGTAAGCGTGAGAGGAGATTTAATTTCCAAAGTTTTAAATCTTGGGACAATAAATTTTCGGATCTCTAAACGAAATGTAGTGATGCCCACCTCTTGAGTTCTTCTCTTACAAAATTTTTCTTAACTATTTAACTTTATCGAGAACAACGCTTGAAAGAGAACATTTTTAAGCTTCCTAATAATTAATCTTGAATGACGCTTTCAAAATTGAAATTAGACAGTTGTTTAAAAGGTTATAACATGGCTTTGTTGTTACGCTATAGTTTTTCTCGCTTACCGCTCCACTCGAGAATCGTTCGACCTATCGATCTTCATTTTTGAATACCGTATTTCTTCTAATAATCGCCCACCCCCAACGATCGCCCCCCTTCAGAGTTATAAAAATAGTAAGCGTCTGTGCAGTGAAGGTCAAAACTGAACTCCCATTCATTATCCACTATTAATGCTGCGTTATCTTTTTATTTATAACTAATTTTATAAATTTAAGTAATGTAGGCCGATTGGTGTAGTGGTCTAAATCATCACTCATCAGTCTCGAGGGCGTGGGTTCAATTCTCGCTGAGGGCGGCCCCTCACGCAACCAAGGTGCTCATCCCTCCGTGGGTCGGGGGAATTGGTAGCAGCCTCGCTGCAAAATTTTGCACAATGCCAACATCTCGGTGACAGGCATACGACGGCCGACCGGATATTCTGCAGTCACTATCCATATGGCGGGTTCTCGTACCCACTAGCAAAAGCGTACCCTGCGAATAATGGGACAAACGCTACAGAAAAAAATATGTAAAGCTTGTAAAAGATAGATGCCCTCTCTCCAGCGAGCGCCTTCATTCAAACATCGATCGAAATAATAATAATTGCCCATCCTTCAATAGTCGACCCCTCCAATAATTGCCCCGCCTCCTCAAGCCGGGGTTGAAAAAATAATCGCACAAGGCGATTATTAGAAGAAATACGGTGCCTTCAGTTCACCACAATTTAACCTGACGGTTAGATTAGAGATATTAAGATCCGCTTTTTCTAAGCATCGAGAAACTCTTGGCACAATGGGCAAAAAGTGTTCGGATTTTGCTGAAATTTGGCATGCTAGGGTACTTTAGGGTAAAACTTCCGAAAATGATGTCGGATTTTTTTACAAAAGTTTTCTCTTCGAGATAAGGCGGGAAATTCAAATTTGCTTGCTGAAAACGCAGAACTTGTCGAAATCATTATTTTTATATATCAACCGATTGGAAATGATGAGACAAATCTGAAATTTATTTCAAATTGAAAATTGGTACAGAACCTGAAAAGTTATGCAAGAGAAAAAATTCGAATTTTAAAACTTTTTTGGTTTTTTGAATTTTTCGGTACAACCTTGTGTGGATGACGATATAGAGCACCCCTTGGGGTTGAAGCCCTTACTCTGGGCTATCCAATGGCATCATAAAAAATTGGCATCACTGCGGTGCAACGTGTCGCAAATTGAGCCCGAAGATGATGGATGCCGAATTTACCAAAAAAATGGGTATGAGGAAATGTGGCAGAACGTGACTAAAATCAATGTTTCTATACACCATTCGATGGAGAATGACGAGAGTAATCTGTAAACGTGCGCAGTTTTGCAAATGATGCAAAAGCCGAAAAGTTATGCAAAAAACAAAATATCGCGTTTTCTGCATTTTTCAGCTTTTTTAACTTTTTGGTTTTTCGATTTTTTCGGTACAACCTTGTGTGGATGACGATATAGAGCACCCCTTGGGGTTAAAGCCCTAACTCAGGGCTATCCAATGGCATCATAAAAAATGGACATCGCTGCGGTGCAACGGGTCGC